>JAQFYC010000411.1:0-57971 GCA_034694165.1 Tomocerus mixtus
TCTACATTTCTTAAACAGATAATAATATTTCAGTTACTCTAAATGCATTTTATGCGTAGGTGCATTCTCCCGTACTTACTCCCTACAATTCTACTCTACATAAATACAGATACCCGAATCAAACCAGGAATTCTCATCTGAAATATTTCTATATTACATCAAAAAGAAAAGTATTGTTGAAATAAAACATTGAAAATTGAAAAAACGGGTGTAATGAGCAGTATCCCTAAAGATGAGCAGACAGACGGACAAAGTAGTCTTATACAGTAAAGTCTCAATCACTTAACAAATTGTTTACTACGTATTATTTTTTGTTTGTCTTAAAGTAATACATTATTTGGATGGCATTAGGTACTACCCAATGCACTATTCCGTAAGAGGAACAGAGCAAACTGCAGAATATTCTATCCTCTTTTTGTAGTATAATATAGTAGTACTGTATTATGTGACACATTCGTTATAGTTGTTGTAGCTCTGTTGGCAATGGAAAATGCCATTTAAATATATTAGAAGATAATACCGTATAAACCAACTAGAATCCCCACGTCGATCTGATCCCACCAAAACCTGATTCCCCAGGTGATCCTAATCGGTTTATACGGTATTGCAGTTGCTGTGATTGACTAGAAATTATCTATTTAAAGATTTGCATATTGCAAGATTTCGTTTTCAATGGTCTGACTTTGCACTGTTTAATAATTAAATATTAAATTAAGTTTTTGTGGATTTATGTCATGGAAGTCTGGCATGTTGCTTTTGAAGAATTGTCTAGAGTAATTTGTGTTTGCACCATTGGCATGAACTAGTGAAGAAATTTTGAAACAGAGGACACCTGTGTTAACAGAAAGAGTTCTGGCTGCTTCATAACTCCTGATCTCCGTTTCAACACATTTAATGTTAAATATCTCAAAACATTATTACTATTTCTGGGACAAATTCGTATTATTTTGTCCTTCCTTGTTTGTAAATGCCTTTAAATATATTAAATAGTTTACTAATAAAATTTTGCACTAAGTCTTGTAAATTTTGATGATAAGTATATTAGTATAGGTAGGAGAATTATGTTTGTGAGAGTATTTGGATGAACTGGGTGCTAAGTAGTGTAGTGACAGTAAACCTGTGACATTTGTGAGTTTGAGTGCATAAGGAGGGGATGCAGTGAGGCTGTTTGTTCTCTTTGGCTTTTGTACAAGAATTGCATGTCTATTGCGTTCCTTTTCTTTCTCTCTTCGATCAGGTAATCTGTCCTCGTCTCTATTTCTTCTTCTTTCAATACTAGAATTTGGTATTCGACAAGCAAACATGGTTTTCACAGATGGATGACGACATATGAAATAGGGAATTTGTGCATAGCTGATATATTTTATAACATTTCTCCCTTCTTTCCCACACACACATACTATAAGTATATGTAATGCAATTGTGAAGCCGGGGTGCGTGGCCTGTTCTGGTCTGGCAGTGTAGTAGAGGTGGGATCAAATACACACAAATTCTCCCGGAACGATACGAAAAGTGTTACAAAAACTTTTAAACAAGAATTTACGTCCTAGCGACCATATCCTTAATTTTTGAAACATTTATCGAGATCGATCGAAAAAAGCTTTTTGGAAAAGCTAAATCTATCTATCGATATCTATTTTAGTGAAAAACTTGTTGAGAGCTAAAGAGTAGTGTCGGTAGATTGTCGATCCCCTGTTTACAATAGAGTTATTTTAGATGCATAACAAAATGACGTTATTGTTGAAAGACAGAAAGGAGTCTGAAAGGAGGGCAAAGAGGAAACGGCATTGCACACTGCGGAATTCAAATGAGAAAATGACCAATCGATTTCACTTTCCACTTCTTTTAACATTATAAATGACACTATAAATATAAGTAGGAACGTTCGTCTTCGTCCATCCTCATCCTCCTCCTCCATCTTCTTCTACATCTTCAGCTTCTTCTCTGCTAACCAGGATTTTAAATTAGATTTGTGTCTGTCTTGTTTAAAGTGTCCTCCTCTTTCTCCTTCCATACATACTTACTTTACTTACATTACTACATACGATTAGAAACCATATATATATAAGGGAAGAGAAGAGGACCCAGATTTAGTAATAGGAAGAGAAAGAGAGCAAGAAATCTCAATTGAAAACTGTAAGGGAATTGGCAAACATAAAACTTTCTACTAAATACTGAATTTCAAACATTGTAAATCCTCCCTGGCTAATTTTTACTGTAAATTCACTCACTTGCGACTTTATGCAAATGGCTCTTTTATTGATTTTGGCCCAGTGTCAACTCAACTGCATACACTCCTTCCACACTCGTACACAGTCCAACTCATTCTTAACGACATTCCCATTCTATCTACTTAACTTTACTACTTAACTTATTTACTATATTCTTAAGTACACTCAAATGTCAATAGTCGGCCTGTTTTATCCAACTACAGTACAGTACATATTTACTGGTAAGTATTTACTTATCCAACCAAATTATTATACTTATAACATTTTATGTATTATGTACACGTTTATCTATCATATGTACTGCATGTTGTCATTTTATGAGCTACGTACGTATGTTTCTACACACAAATGCACTTTGGATTATATTTCAAATATTAATAGTGTTTCTTTGCGAAAAAGTGCATTTCATCATAGAAAAAAGCCGAGCACTGCAACTAAAAGCAAAAATGGATTTAAGAAATTCTGGTAAAACGGGAAAATGCTATTTTCACCAGATACCTCGTTAATTTGTAGCATCTTTAAGGATTTTCCATCTATTTAACAATAATTTACAATAATTTTAGCCTATCCTGTGAATGCGTGTTTAATATAATTGAATAGTAAATAGGAAAGTGTATAAGGACTATAAAAAATTACTCAAAATTGTGGAACAATATAATACATTAATCTGTAGTGAAGTGAAGCCATCCAAATGCGTTAACTGATATAGGGAATTTCCTTATAGGTACTTTTAACAAAGGAGTTTACCCAAACCTCCAGGATTCCTGATATACTATAGGAAGAGTGTATCTGTAGTGGGTAGGTAAATTATATATTTTGTAAATACATAAACTAAATGCTATATTTTATCTATTCTTAATGCTACACTACTTGGCGTTGTGTTATATAAAGTAGGCATTAAAGAAGGTTAAGGCACTATCAAGCCAAGCCACAATTGAATAATACAACGTAAACACAACTTTAGTAAATCCTTTCAAGTCTTTAACCATTAATCTGTTTGTGGGTATTTAAGTAGACAGTCCACTCCCGACTCTATTGTACACAGTTTCTCCTTTTCTATTTATATTCCCATCCAATACATTAAATTATATTGTCATTATGTAATCTTAAGTACTCAACTTGTCGAAAATAAGAAAGGTAAACCAAACCACGCTACCTTCTCCTGTTTCTGACGCTTATACATATAAACTTACATTTTACATTTTACATGTATAATTTAACTCTGCATTCCGCTGTAGATGCATTTATTTGATTCCTGGAAAGTCTCCCACAAACATACGTCTACTTTTAGGTTTAGATATATTATTATAATTGTATAAAGAGATGTTCAATTTTACGTCTCTTTTTCGTATAAACATTTTTTAATTGGCTTCTAGACGAAACAAATGAAAATATCCCACTAATGCAGTTCACTAACTCCTATGCTTCTGCTCTAATTCTCCAAAAATTGGAAAGAATTAAAACTATCTTCGCTTTTCTTGGAGAAATATTTTGCCATGTCATGTCTGGATCTGTATATGCATTGAGAATTGTATATTATGGTAGAAGAAAGCTAAGAAAATCGTAATAGCTATCATAGAACAGGAATGACTCGTTTTCCTTTCTGTCATGTCTTGGCATTCGATGGATCTTCTGCTTTTGTTTCCTTTTCTTTATCTGCTAATTTAAGTTTGGCTGAGTGAGTGAGTGAGTGCGTTCAGTTTTAAGGATCTCTCTGTAGGACATTGTAAATGGTAAGGCTGACAAAACACTCGAGAAAGTCCTCTGTGAATGGGAAATAGAGATGGGATCACATCCAAATTGAGAATCGAGATTCAGGACGAAACTTATCCGAATTTGCTCTCATATTTTTATATACATATTGCAGTCTTTTGAAAGATTTCCTACAAATTCATCAATTGCACGAATTTATTATTTTTGAGAGTAAATGGAAACAAAAAAATTGAGATTTTCGAAAAGATATTAAAATATCTAAATATTTTCTAAAGGAAACGATTTCGATACTATAATCGAGATTGAGGGATAATCCAATCCAGATAAGTCGTCTCGGTTCTCGATCCCAATTCTGTAATTGTAAAGGGAAAGAGGAAACCGAGAGAGTCAAACATTGGGAAGGAAAACATTTGTTTTAATCCAGGAAAACAGAGTGAAATAAAAGCGTCTATTTACTATTACGCCACGCCACACTCATCTGTCTCTTGAAGAAGCCAAAACTTGTCCGAATAATTATTTCATTGTCTTATAATTCTGTTTACTAAAGCAAACTTGCGATTCTAAACATTTCCTCTCCTTCCTCTTCCAAGAGCTCTTCTCCCTTTATGTACACTTCCACTCCGTGGAGAAAGTCACTGTAGAAAGTTTGCAAGTCAATGGGAATCTTTAATTCAGATTCTCATCCCATCGGAGATTGAGTGCCGCTCCACTCCACCAATTGGAAATCATTATGCTCAGGGATTCACATATTAAAATACATTAATTGATTTCCGCAAGCTTTTCCCTTCCCAACTCTAATTGCATTAATATCCACCTTTCTCCTAACCAAATTACCAAAACCTCTTATGTGACGATTAAACATAATGATTCAATTTTATATTCAAATTAATAAATTATTAGTATTCCTGCTAAAACTTTGTTCATGGTTGTCGCCTATCCACAAAATCCACAAAATCCACAAAATAGACCAACTCTTTCCGAGTTATGTACATAGTTACAAGAAAATTTACTCTGTCTGTCCTTCGAAATATTCTTGTCAAATTCTAAGCTCCTACAATATAAACCCCAATTTCATTACTACTTTAAATTAAACAATAAACTAATTAATAAGATTTTAAGTACGTAACCACTTACTGGAAAATTCTTAGGAATCTTTCCAGAAAAAATGAAATTTGTCAAAGAAACAATAATTACAAAAGAAAACTAAATAAATCAACCTAATTTTTTATAAAAATAAAAAGCAAACAAATCCCAAATTTAACAAAATTTTGTCTAAAACATTTGACAATCAAAAAATTTAGTAGCATTTGGAATAGCGTACCTTTGAGAGGTAAAAAGAGAAAGCTTGCCAGTGTAGTACGTACAAGAGAGTCGGGACTTAATAATTTAGAATGTATGGACGGGTGGGGAGATATAATATGCAAATAGAAGTGTGATCATAATACCGTAAATGGTAACAAGTTGAACTGTAGTGTACTGTACAGTGCAGTTTGTCGTTTTTGTTGTTGTGAAAGGATGTCTTCGTTTCTTATATCCATCCGTATAGTCGTGTCGTAGTTGTGTATTTGTATGTAGGAGAGCAAAGAGACAACTTAACCTCTCTCGACCCAACGAACCGAGTGGGAAAATCATGTCAACTCCCTTCCTTATATTATTTTACTTTTGTTCTCTCAAATGTTCTGCTCTCTCAACTGAAATTCTCTACAATACTCACAACGAGACTTACACCAACTCAAAGTTACCTTATACTTTCTACTTTCTCCTTTCTACTTTCACCTAGGTATACACATAGTATACATAATACATACCCATATAACTGCACACTATACACTACAGTACTACATAGGGTAGTCCTTATTTTCTATGCAAAATTTAAATTTACCTTTAGAGAATGTTACCTACTAAAACAACAGCACACGCCATATAAATACTACACAGGAGATAAGGAAAATTCCTTATTACTAATAATACATAACCATTAACTTGGAAATGTCTTAAAAAGGAAAACTAGCTGAATGCTAAATGAAAGATGTATTATATTGTTTTAAAATTTTGTCTTCTTTTTAATACGCTTTCTTATTTGCAATTCAATTATATTAACTACACGTTAATAGGCTAGAAAAAAATATTAGGAAATTACGTATTAAGTGAAGATTTCTTATAAGCGGGGTTTAGAAATTGAAATGAAATGAGAAATTAGGAGCACCCTATAAGATATTCGTTTGTAGTGACATGGGTATAACTGGAGTACAAAGGGACATACATACGAAGGCATTTGATTGTTAGCCGTCTCACCCACCTCACTTACTGAAGATCAACTCTCTTCTCTTCCTTTCACAAGTTTCACATTTACTGATGCGAAGGAGTGAAAGTAAGAAGTCGGAAGGATGTCGTATAAGTATACATGAATAGGTAAAATGTATGTACGTATGTATGCAGCCAGTAGCTACTATTTACTACGTAATGTTGTGTACTTAACCCACCATCTGCCTGGCATAACTAGTCATTCTATTCGAAACAACACACTTCCCCTCCTCTTTATTCTACATAAAGAGACCTGCTATTTACTATTTGCGTACATAAGTACTTAGGTACCTTAGGTACCTTAGCCCATAGCCAATTCACCATTCTACTTACAAATACTAGTACTACAGTAAAGAGACTTGAGATAAGTAGCATCTTTCTTTCTTTCAATAACAGAGAGAGCTCAACCCAAAAACCAACTTTATTTTCTGTTATCTTGAGTTGACTAAATAACAGAGAGAGTTTTCCTATTAGATAAGTAGAATGCCACTCACATACAATGCAATAGTCTCCTTCCCTGCACAATTTAAACTTTCATGCAAACACCAACACACATAATCAGTATATTATGTACATTAGCTTAAGTAGACAATCTTAAATTTTAGTAGAAATATAAAGGACATAGACCTACTTAAGATGAGTGGGCATGATATCCTCTTAAATAGAGAAATACTTAAAGTACATACTATGTACTTAAACACTGCACATACATACGTAACTATCTACTTAAATGGGAGAAACACACAGCATTGTATCTAATAATAATGGAGCACATGCACCCAGGCGAAAGTCAAGTAACTACCGTAAATTCTCAATGGAAATGGATATTTAATACATTTTACGGTAAAAAATAAAGTGGAATCTACCAGCAAGGGTCGCCAGTATATAATTACGCTAATTATAAATAACAATATTTAAGATTCGGGTTCTTTAAGTACGAAATATGTTACCATTGCGGTATAATAGTATATATAGCTACTTTGACATGACATTACAAGCATGTACATATGTAAGGCGGTTTTATTTTAGAATTTACGGTATGTGTTTATGACTGTAGTTATAAAAGGAGATGGTGCTTGGTAGTTAGCTAATATAGAAATAGTTTGGCATATTTAATGTTTGCCAAGAAAAACAGGAGAGTCTAAAAGCGTTTGACTTTCTCATTGTGTACTCCAAGTATATAGTAATGTGTACATTTAGCTTCTTAGTAACTAACTAACGTAAATGCAAAGGTACTTTACTTATGTATGTAGGTAAGTTTAAGTAAGTAACTATTGTATATGCACTAATATACATAGTGGCTACATAAGTAAGACAGGTAAGGTTAGAGATGTTACGCTCCGCTCTGTTTTCTTAAAGTCATTCATTATTGCTACTTATCTGCTCACTGTGCATAATGTCTGCTCTGGCTTGGCTTGGCCTGCTCCTGAGTCTTTCTTGAGTTTAAAGGAGCATCATCAGTAGAATCAGCTAGTGTCCCTTTGCTTTGCATTAAACTTGCAATCAGTAGCATTATATTTGTCTTGCCAGGTCTGCGAATAGCAAGGGAGGTTAGGGACCTGCCTTGCCAGATACAAAAAACTAATTCTCATCATCATAAATACTAATATTAATTAAAAAGGTTTTACAGTTGAAGAAAAATACAAAAATGCCCCAGTTAATCTCAAAAAACAGTTAGAATGGACAGATATAAAAAATTAAGAATTTCCTCATTTTTTCATCAATTGAAGATGATGAAAAAAATTACAAAATTCCAACCAAGTGTCTCTCCTTAAATGGGACAAAGCTGTATTTAGCCTTAAATAATTCATTTTTTCAGATTATATCCAGTTTGTGAAAAGTGGTATGAAATTTTGCAACTTTTTACAGGATTTAACTTGTTCAATTGTAGAATGACACCGATTCATATATTTTCTAAACAATTATGTATTTGTATGCCATAAAATTGAGTAAAAGAGCATTCTATTTTATTCTAAGGCCAATAAGACATAAAATTACATTTATGTACCTTTAGGAATTGCTAAGTATACATCGTACCAAATTTTGGTTATTAAAATCTGGCAATCTCATTGTAAGGAAGGACAAGAGGATAGAGCGACATACACATTTATTGTATAAGAAGAGGTCTAAGGGAAGGAATGGAATGCAATCCACACTTTCATAAAGTTTAAGTACACAGAAGATTCATTTAAAATGAGAGTCCCGTTCCCATCCTTGTAATAGTGAATGAGTCCTATTCATTTTCCCTCCTTTCACTTTTGCTTTCCCTTTTGGCAGACTCACTCACCTAATATTGCTCCCTATTATCTCTCTATAGCAAAAGGCTCAATGCTAAAAGAGTGAAAGTCTCCTTTAACGTCCACTAAACTACTTCTTAACTAGTACACACTCCATTCTCCACTATATTTCTAATAATACCCATCTTCTATAAATATATTCTACTACAGATATACAATATATATGTAGATTGTACAGAAGTACATACCTACTACATAAGTATTTAAGAATCTCTAGTTTCGTCATGGTTTTGGTATTTCCCTCTTCCCACTCCAAAGGACGTTCGCGAGAATCAGAAATGTTTCCATGGGAAGGTTATGATTAACGTTACATTATTATAACTTTCCCAGAACCTTCCCACTTTTTCCAACTTTCCCACTTTTTACACTAAAAAATAACCATTTCGGACGGGAAAGTAAGTTGGGAATGTTTCCAGGTGGACTATTCCACCCGAAACCATGAGTTTCGTAGCAACTTCAATCGTCTCCGATCTTCTCTAGATTAGTTTTAACTGGCAGCTGTAGCCGTAGCAGCCCGCCCGCCCGCCGCATCTTCAATTCTCAATGCTGTTACTTAATGCTAAATTCTAATGCTTCACAGCTATGGTGACTTGACTTGACTTTCACCAGAGTTCAATTCAATTGCTTGCTTTCCCCTACTCACTTCATGGCTTCTTTCTCCTGTACTTTCCCTGTATTATTCAAACTTGACATTACATCACATCGCCTGCCAATACAAAATGACTTTCCTTTTCAAATTCTCAACTTTCTCCTCATTCTGCTCTTTTTCCAAAATGTTTTCACTATTTACAAACTAAGCAAAATTGAAATTGAGCAAATCCAAACATGCTCCAACGAACACGAAGGATATAATCCATAAATACTTGCTAAGTGCGTTCAAGTCACTTAGTACTATTAGTGTCACGTAATACAAACTATCTGCAGCCACTGTTTGAACCACATTAAAAGTAAAGGTAGACTTTTAAAAATAAATTTACGGGGTACATTTACATTCCTCCGGGTAATTGTTTTGAATTATTATTTTCTAAACCAGCCTGCTACTTTCCCTACAATATTGATATTTCATTTTGTAAGTATTTAACTCCCAAAATCCATCGAGTACGATAAACCAACAGCACAATATTGAACCTTATTACCAAAAATACTTTAAAATAGTAGTACATGGGTTTCAGCAATTAACCTTAGCGTTTTCTAAACACTGGAACCTTTTTGTACCAAATATTTTTGCAGATCACACATAAACTAAAAGTATATGTACGGGTATCCCTAAGCACTTAAATATACTGAAGTGTATATATGTCTTGCTTGTTTAAATATTTTGCAGCTATCCACAGTATGAGAAAGGTTACGTTCATAAACAGTGTATTCTACAAATTAATAAATAGCATAAATAAGGTATAATATCATAAGTATAGAATAAATGAGCGTAGATCAAACAAGTAATAAGTAACCACTATGAAAAATTGAAATATGATTGTTTTAGCATTGGTATTTGACATGGTGACATCAAATATTTAGCAAAGATTCAAATGTTAGTGAGTGAAGGGCGATATACGATAAAAAGAGTTAAATATGATAATGTCCTCATCGTCATGTACAGCAGGAATGTAATTGTCTATATATAGATAGTCCCTATTCTACTTTACTTTACTTTACATTATCGTCCTCCATATCTGCAGACTTGCATATTATTCCTATAAAAAGGAGGAAGAAGGCTAAGAAGTTTTTTGTTCGGGGCTTGTCACACTAAAATATATCATTGCACGCTGACTTGACTTGACTTGGCTTACATACATAGTTGAGCAGCAGAAAGAAAGAAGACTAAACTGTGTAGAACCAGAACTGGAACTTTTTCCATGCAAAATACTACATACATATTTAGCTCCTTCCTCTTTCTACGACATACTAATGTAATAGAACGTAGGCGTGTATAGGAAAACGACGAAATTATGCATTGGAGCGAAAGGAAATGCAAATGAGAGCTGAAGACGAGAGAAGAGATAGGCTTCTGTTAAAAAACTCGCTCTCTTGTCCTCACGAAATTCGTCATTTTCCTTCTGGCTTTTTTCTACCTTTTCTCCAGCAAACAGGAATCTATTGCAAACTTCTTATCTTATACAAGAGATACCATTTATACTCCTCTGCTCTCTGTACTACATACATAGTAGTAATACTATAATACATTCAAGATATACACTTTGTCGGTACAACAGTGAATGCTACACGATTTCTTCCTTCCTTGAATTTTTACATGAGATGACAGTCTAGATTTTACAAACTTGACTCTACACAAAGTTGTACACGGCACTTGTACCTAAAGAGACAAGCATAACCTTCTATGTAAGTATTTAGCTATATACGCACTAAAAATAAAGATCACATTCATTCCTTAGCATAAGTAGCAAAGAGATTTTGTATATCTCCAAGTACATACAAAGCAGGAACTACAAAAACTACAAAAAGGAGACTGTGAAAAATTAAAATAGTAGTACATGGGTTCATACAGTTAAAATACACATTAAACGTAAATAATGTCGTTAATACTTACAATAATTTCATTACATTAAACATACATGGATATCTGCCCCAGGCTCAAACATCCAAAAGATTATAATAAATATTGCTGCACATTTCCACTTGCACTGTGTATGTATGTACTGCATAATAGTTTATTTCTACCAATCGTCATAGCTAACCCAAATTATTTTTTTTGCGGAATATTTTTTTTCAGTTAAGGTAAGGAATTAACTGTAGAATTATTTAAATGCATAACTGTTATTGCCGTACAAAAAACCTACCAAAGCTCATATTATTTAGAATATTAAAACTAAGTCATTCAAAATATAATTGGTGTTGCAGCCCGTTAGAAATATTTTCTGGGACACATTGTTAAATACTCACTGAGCTAGATGGATGCCTACGATTTATATTCCTTGTGAGACCGTTTAGTTATGCGGTGTTCTTTGACTTGTTCTCCATGGACGATAAACTTGCAACTTGCAATATCAACTCACATTAGAAATGGTGCAAAAATAATAACCACAAACTAAGATTCTGCTCAATTTATTCTCAGACTCGTTTTAATTATGCAAACTATCTACACCACTCTTACATTCCTACTTAACTCAACACTAAAGACTTTCTCTCACACTTTCCCTCACTGGTACATAGTACGTACCAAGAGAAAGGAACCAAAAACTTAACCTATCACAGCAATACACATTTAGCAACCGTATAACATAGATAATATCATTTCTACTTCCGCCCGACGTCATCTCAAGTGCTTTTGCATGCTAACGACTTTTGAGTGAACATCTACAAAGCAAAGGTAACTCTAACTATATAAATACATTCCTGTCTCCATTTCCATGCTGTACTATTTCCACATCGTCACACAAATATTTTCTAATTGGGAAACTCTTACACACCATTCTTAGCACACTTGTAATTTCCCAAGCTATTTATGTGAAGAGATTTTAAGGACTTTCGATACGCATCTCTAATTATAACAATTATCTACAACCCTCTACCTTATCATTTTATATACGCTCTTATATTTATTACAGTTTTTCGTAATAAATAATCCTACGAGATTTTCTCACTTAATATATTACCCAGATATGTATGTATAGAGACAGAATAATCCTTTATATGTTAGTATGAAGCTATATAGTGCATATGTATGTACAAATAGCTAAGCGGTGAAAGGAAATCCATTGATAAATGGCTCCAGGAAGATAATGACATTAGAAATTCAATAAAACATGGGAATCCGGAACTCTAGTCATTTTGGGGAACAGTGAAAAGGTATGCTTTTGGCCTGTTGCCAGTCAGACATTTAACAAGATACACTGACAGATAATTATGTTCTCATTGAAATATTATCCATGTAGGTACCTATATATGTAATGTGTATCTATCTATATATAGACTTATATAATAGGTATCTAAATATATATGTTTATAATGTAAATGTGAAGATGAGTCCAACTAGTTTTGGTTCTGGTTCATGATGGTTTTATGTACTGCTTGTAAATAGTATAGCGACAATAGAGTCAATTGAATTGCAAAACACTACAATATATATAGCCTAAATAAATGTACTCTTTCTATTAGTAAAATAGTAAATACATTGGAATGAATCCTACTGGTGCACCAATGATGTACCAATGTGTGTATTGTATTTATAGGCCAGAATCGAGTACATTGTTGTTTTGTTATGTAATGCGTGTATATAAATCGTGTATAGGTTTATAGATAGGGCACCGAAACAATAATAGTGAAAGTAGAGAAAGTTGGCTAGGAATAGTTAGTTACTTAGGATAGAAGGATAGGAGGTAGGTAGAGATAGTAGTTAGTATGTAAGGGAGAGACTTAAATGGATTCAGTGACCTCTCGGTCCCTGCAATGCGTCTCCCTTCGTAGAGATGAGCACATTAGAGGAAATGGAGGACTTTCACTTTGGATACTTTCCCCATTTCCTTGTGTAATTTTTTGTCGTTTCCCTGTGACTTTGTGAGGGAGTATAAGTAAGCACTACATGTACGACTGTACGACTCCATCCAATTGAATTGACTTTAGTGTTCTCTTCTGTCTGTCCTGTCATAGTCAAGTCTGTCGTCTCTGTCCTTTCTCCCACTACTTTCACTCCCTTTCCCCTCACTATACATTCATATACATTTATATATCACACAAGTAGACTTTCTATTTATATTTTATATTAAGTCACAAGGTACACTCTACGAGGACTTCTCTACACTTTTCTTTGGCTTCGCATGGCTTCGCTCACTTTTGGCCATTCTTTCAAAGGACCTTCTATGGGGAAACTAAAGTAGCTGCCTACTACCTACATCACACATACACAAGTAGGGACAAAGCTATAGTACACTAGAATGTATCTTTATCTCCATAAACCATTGCAAAACGGATGTAGCCATGTGGTTGCTCTAAATACTGTAGTGTCCCTAAAGTACCATTTTCTATAATATTATCATCTTGATGACCTTGATGTCATCGTCATCAGCTTTTCAATGACACCCCACTTGCCCTATGTTGCTATTTAAAAATTTGGTTGGCCAATTTGGTCCATTATTGACGAACTGAACTTGCTGCTCCTTAGTTATATCTATAGAGTAGCAATCTCACCAAAATCTGTCAATTCTGCCAAACGTCATAATGTCCATAGACCGACGGACGGACAAACAAAGGACATTTATACTGCAGTTTCTCCCCCACTTAATAAGTAATGTAACGTAACGTCAGTATTATGAGTATAACAATCGCCAAGCGTATCCTAACTGTAGGTAGTGAGTGGTTGTCTTCTTTATCTGCTGCTCTTTGGCAGCTACTTCGTTTATCTCGTTTATTCGTAAATCTGCACGCAAAATGTACAGGGTGGACGGGACTCCTTTCAAATAGCCAAAGAAACTTATTTTAATCTGCGATAGCAAGTACATACATATCTGTACCAATGGAGAATTTTCCAAGAATTGTAAAAAGTTAAAATATTATAATTTCCAAAGGAAATAAGTTTTGACTTTTGAATAATGTACCGACAGAGACAGACAGAAGTTTTGCTCCAGAAAAATGAATAAAATTTCAAATTTCAATCTGAGTAGAAATAAAACGAAATAATTGTGATATTGTAAGCTAGAGGATAGGATCGCATGTTGTTATTGTTTTATTTATTTGTAGGACCCTGTGGATGTACTTTAATGTATTTGTATGTCTAATAATATTGTGAGGACTACCAAAGAGGAGACTGTTAGCCCAATTTCTGTGGAGTGGAACGAAGCGGGTGAAGGAGGCGTGCAGAAGAAGGGCAAGCGGAGAGGAACTTTGAGTATAAAATCACAACGAGAGCAGAATACAATGCATTTGCATTCTAATGTAATGTAATGCGAAGCAATTCAAGAAAGTTCACTTGATAGAGTTCTCTCTCCCCTAGAAAAAGTTAAGCCGATGTGAGCTGACTTATAGTTAGTTAACCATTTTAATGCAATGCAATCGCTGCAACCTAAACCGAAACTTTCACTGACTTTCCATCAGCATGACTACATAACTAATGCTATCTAATGTACTGGAAGCTTAAGAACTGAGTGTGAGTGACGATTTCATTCAACGTCACTCATCTCTCTCTACAAAATGTACACTCACTTGCATAATAAGGAATAGTAGTCGGAATCCCAAACAAAGAGCTGTAACTTTATTTTACATACGTACGTTTACTTTGTAGCTGCAGTGCATTAAATAGAGAGAGAGTACACAGTTACCTCTACAGAGAACACACAGAATATCCAATCAGAGTTCAAAAGTTAATTCTCAGTTTTTCATTACAGGCATAATTTATTTACCGTATTTATAATAACAATTTACAAACAGAAAAATATTTACTACTCATAAAATATTAAGCAACTGTATTAGTAATATACAGAAATAGCTTTTAATTTATTTTAGAAAATATCTCAACTTGACATTTCAACGTCAACACTGCCAAAATGGTAATTGCTAAGTGGTTGAGAAACTTTGATACTAACTAAGAATGTTTTGTCTGTCTGTCTGTCTGTATGCTTCTGGTCACTATAAATTTTGACAAAGTTGCCCGATTCCGGTGCAATTTGGTGCACAGCCCATGTGACTAAGGACAAATGTTTAGTTAAGTAGTTAATGGACCGAATCGACCACACCCCGCCGAGGTATGGCCAAACCCACAAAATGTTTAAATAAAATATCGTAAAAAATAGGGTATCGTTTGAAAACTATTGCCATCAACAAGACTGGTACTATTGTGGCACTATTTAGCTCTACCACTTGATTACATCCGTTTTGAAAGGGTTTATTATGGTATGACACCATGTTATCAATATGTATCTATGCCTTTGCATAATATGTAAATACGCCGCTTAAACTATTGCCATCAAACAAAATGGTATTTTATTAGTCACACTAAGCAGTTAGCTCAACCAATTGATTACATCCGTTTTGTAATGGTTTATCGATTATTGCTTTATCATTCCCAATTAGTCAAAAATAATTATTTCCTCTTAATATTCTGTGAAATTTGAAACTATTATTTCGCTTTAACTTCCTAAAAACTACCGCTTTCAACTAATTGCTTCGTTGTTTGAAGACGTGACTAAATTTCTATTTAATTAATCTGTCTTCTTAGAACCACTCTGAAATAAATTCGTTAATTAGAATTTTATGTAGAGCAGAAAATATTCTCAGAGTGTTAGCGTCTGGAAAACATGTTAATTTGATTTAGAGTGTAATTATTGCATGTGTGTTCAAGGTTAGGTAGGTAGTTTCTCATTTATATTTTCATATAATTGTAATTGCTGATTAGACAGAGAACAAAGGGAGAATGGAGGTAGTTGGGCCATTCGACGGGAATTAAATTGAAGCCATATCCGTCTTTTGAACTCATCACATCCTCACATAAAATTAGAGGAAAGGAAATTAGTTGTGAGAGAGCAATTACACAAGAGCAGGAAATTGACTGGAGAGAATCGACTTAGGAACTAATAGTTAGTCAAGTCAAGGCAAGTCAAGAGAAGACATTTCCCATCTCCATTCTCCATCTGCCATCTCCTCCTATACTAAATATGCACTCGTATATTATTCTTTAGCTAAGTAATACCAAAGCGTATTTAGCTATATACACACTTGAAAGAGAATCTTAAGAAACTTTAGTTTAGTTTCCCAGTTTGGAAAAATAAATGGATTTCGAACAATGAGGAAGTATTTCAGATGCTTTTGTCTTATCCTTAGCCAAAGTCAGTGAGTAAGTAAGGAATTCTTAGGTACTTATATCCAGAACAGCTTTAAAACAATAAGAACCAATTCCTGGAATATTTATACACCATTAAGGGCTACAAATGCTTGCAAAGTGTCTAATGCGTAGAAGATTTTGCATTCAAATAGTTAGCAGGTAGAAATTCCCCCCTTAATCTTAAATCCTACTTACAAGCATTTATAATTGGAAATGAGCAAATGTCAACCAAAATAATATTTCCACAAAATGCATGCAAACTGATGTGTAAACATTTAAAAATCTAACGTCTTGCACCAGTTTGTAGATAATATTTCTCGCTGTGGTTGCTTTATCTGCAATACCTATATAGCTTGGTAAATATATATGCCAACAATACATTCTATTTTTATAAACCCATTCTATACCAGCTTTATAAACTTTGTAACAAAAACTGCATGTGTTTTGGGGGAAAGGATTCGTTAGCATGTTTTATCGTTTTTTGAAAAGAAGAGATGCAATAATAAACTCTCTACATGACAAATGCATGGAGCATGAAGAAAATTCCGAACAATACTTGACCTTATATTATATGTTCCCAATTCATCTGTACACCCTTTTCTCTGAATTACTTATTTTGCCTGCTTTATAAGTGTTTCTAAGAATGGCATGTTTTTTGTTTGCAAAAAATGCTTGTTTATTCTCTTTTCTGCTCAGATCTGCGTATAAAATAGAGAATCGAAATCCTCTAGTGTATTTGTTGGTCTATGAGAAAGAAAAGAGAGAATGTTAGACATTGATCCAGACCCCGGAAGGGAATGGACAGAAAAGAGACAGAAGAAAGTACCCGGTGTGTTGCAGATTCGGTTTCTTAGGTTTCCGTCCCCTCGTCTTACTTATTTGACAGTGTAATGTAGTAATCTAATGTAATCTAATGGTAGCACATAAAGGTCCATATAAATACATAGGAATGAAAATAAGGGAAAGAGTGAAGTGAGTGAGTGAGTGATGTGAGTGAGTGAAAGCGAGAGAGAGAAAGCAAAGGAAGGAGAAAGTGGATGGATGGAAGGAGAAAGTGATCCGAAGGGTCGCAGGTGTCTTTGCTCCGTTTAGAGTTGCTTTATGTGACTGCAACTGCTAATGTTGACTTTCTCCGTCTATTCATTCTATTATATTATATTCCTTTTCTCACATTCACATCACACTATCGCTACTTTCTCTGCTTTCACTGCTTTCACTGCTACAGACTACTATCCTACACATAAGAATAGCAATAGCATCACTGTGAACCATATACAAGACTTTCTCTATACACAAGAAGTAACTGTGGTGACTGTCTCTTGGATTGTCCCGTCTCTTCTGCAATGTCTTCTCCGCCTCTCTTCTTCATTTCAACATGCAATGGAATGCAATTCAATACAACAAAATCTATATCTACACTAACTCTCTGTCTATATAGCACACAGGACAGGAATATAGATACTAAAGTAAACGCAACTTAGCGCAACGTAAGGATAAGAGGCAAAAAGCCTGAACGCTGAACGCTAACAAATCAATAGCAATTTTAGTAGCCCGATATCACACCACGGAGACAGCTTTCTTGCAGTTACAAATTATACGGGCACTAAGACAACGCCATGGTGCGTCCTCCTCCTAACACTTTATATCCGGAAAATACAATTCCCACACTTCCTACACCAAACAAAACTAAATACAGTCCATTCCCAATAGAAGCATCCACATACAGATAGTATATAAACCAATTTTGTCAATTTTTAGTTTGAGAAACGGTTTTGCAAATCTTCCACTTATTCTGCAACAATTAATTTAACAACATTATGTTGGCATTTTTATCTAGCTTAACTATAATGTAAGTGGCAATGTATAAAATTGTATGGGAGCAGTTTCCCCTCAAGGTTCCTTAAACTCGGAATGCAGTGTAAGTATATCGCACGTTGAGTTAAGGGCATATATACATATATATACATATATATATTCTATTCTTACAGGTATGCATATACAAACACCCTCTACACAGATATAGTTAACATTGTATTAGAAATTGAATACCTACCTCTTCTTTATATATATTTTCAGTCCCAAAGTTGAAAATATAGAGTATATGTCATATACTATATAGTATCTAAGATTATATTTGGCTGTGTATGTAGTGGTTGTGTGACTTCTCTTGGTTGTTAGGGTTCCTTTGGCCAGGGCAAGTCAGCTCTCTTATAATTTATCACCCGTTTGCTGTCTTACATACAAATTAACGCTTTTTCCTAAACCTTTTAAAATTTCGGATCACTTGGGTCCTTTATTTCAACTACCGGAGATTGTCTTGAAGTCTTCGCGATCACCAGCAACCCAATGCTACATATCTCTTATTTAGGTTCCTATATACTAAATATACTTTTTGTTACAAACAGTATTTTCTATAACTGTTTCTTTATATGTATTTTGGAATAAAGCCATATATCATAGAATGCAGTTTAATATAAATATATATACATTACAAATATACTTAATTGTTGCATTACAAATATAATAATTTATATAATAATATTACGAACGTCGTACATAAGAAAAGTGAAAATTGTTTGTTATGACCGTAGATATAAAGTTTTGATAGTCAAATACACGTGGAAAGGGAGAGAAAGAAAGTGAAAGTCGTCCAATATTTCCCCTTTAACTTCTTTTTGCTATGCTATGTGGGTAGAAATAAATACTTATTCTTGGGAAGACATAATATATATATTTTACGTATGAATACATATAATATATGGAGAATATTGAATGCAAAATGAAGTTGCACTCTATTTACATTAAGTTAAACGGCCAGAGTTTGGTTTTGTTTGAGTTTGAGAAAACTTGGCTGTCATGTCAATTTTAGTTTGCAATTGTAGATTGTAGTCCTTAGTTTCTTGGGAGAAAATGTCTGAAGATGTAGAATTGTTCTTTGAATATATTAGATGTTCCCGTTGGGATTAGTGTGTCGACGATTGATTAATATGACAGATATACATTACTATGTTATTTCAATTAATCCTGGGAAAATTATTAGATTTTCTGAAAATAGATTCAATGCCTTCATACTTACACACTTACACACTCACGTAGGTATCTCTACAATATTACTTACTCGCCCACTTGCCAATCGGAAATGAAATATCCTGCCTGGAGAGATCTCGGTCGGAATCCCATATATTTCATGACAAGCATAGAATCCTACTGGCTATTACTCTCAATTCGCATACACATTAATTCAATTGCGGGCGGAGGGGAAACCTATCGAATTATGTATATCATATCATATATGAACATATAAGTACCGACAGAACTCAAATGCTTCCTCATTTTATTTTCCCATATGGTCCACAGTTTACATTCACTCTAACTACATACATACATACATAAGTATGATTTAGAAATACAGATTTCTTAAGAATTCTAAATGAACAAATGGAAATGTCAGAAATATTCAGCTAAGGTGTCTAACTCACGATAGATTATAATATGTTGTAAGCATTCTCAAAAATTTCACCCTGTTGTGCTAACAAATGCTCCAATTTGCACAGAAATCAATTGTTATTTAATATTTTGCACAAAAAACGGATCAAAAAGTCTGATTTCTCTCAAAATTTTTAGCAACAAACAAATTCGAAGTATGTATATAATACGAACCATTTTTAATATTATTTTTCTATAAATTGAAAACCAAATAATAATTTTGTATAAAGTATTTATATCAGGTGTATTTTTCTACCTGTAAAATGCCTAAATATGTACGTAGTACAAATACCAATAAGAGGTATATTTTTCTAGCATGTTCAGTTCACCGTAGGTATCGTTGTGAAAATCAGGATAGATGGATGGATTGCTATTCTAGGAGAGGAGGAAGTGGAGTAAAAGGAAAACAAGTGCTGAAATTTATACAGCCGGACTGGAGTTAGATTGGATTGAGTCAGTACAGTCCAGTCCAGTCGAAGTCGCTGGATAGAAATACTGGAAGTTAAAAGAGAGAATGATAAAGAAATACAAAGTAAGTACATCGGTAGCAACTATTAAAGTAGTTTCCCTTTTTTCAGCGAGTCTTACTTTTAGTTTTAGTCTTTCTGTGGGAACTTGCAGATACTGAACTGGAACTGGGTGAGTGAGTGAGTGAGTGAGTAAAAGCGGCTGATGGTTTGAAACTCTGGGAAAGAAAGAAATATCCGACTAATGCAACGGAGAGCGAGAAAGAAAGTGAAACTCTTAAAAGAGAAAGAAAAACTTGAGACAGATGAATTGTTCTCTTTTACTCGAATACCTTCACTCCAACTATTTACTTACTTACACACATACCTTTAGATACATTCGAGATATTTACGTAGAATGTAGAAAGAATTGAGAATCTGAAGACCAGACGACATGCTCTAATGCAAGTGGAAACTGGACTGGACTGTTGTTCAAACTTGGGATTGTGTGTGCGATAGTGTTATTATATTACAATTCCAAGTACAATAGGTTTTAAAGTGACCACATACTAAGTATACACGTATTAGCATGCAAAAGTACTTAAGTACTAAGCAATTTTCAATATTAGCACTCAGCTATATTTTTTGTTGCAAAATATACACTTGAAACCTGTAAAAAAAGAAAAGAAAGTTTAAATGCCCTCTACTGTAGTAAGCTAGTTTCGTGTAAAAACTTAAATGTCATGTGGCATGGCACTCAGATTAATAACTAATATTTGAAACCATACTTTGGGATTCTAGTTTTGCTTTTACTTGTGTACATGTATTTATAATACAAGTGTCCTACAAACATTTTTAATAATTTGGCGCTTTCTCTGGACATGTACCTTTGTAAAATAGAATTCAAGATTTGAGGCGACGGTCCAGAGACTGACGGAAAGAGATTCCCATAAACGGGTTTCAGGAATCTTTAAAATTGTAATATAGTTTAAGTCACCATTTATGCAATTAGTTGTAACACCTCCATTCCTTTCATGTCTATGCAGTGTATTTGAAGGTTATGTGTATTTAAATCTTATATAATAATAAAGAGACTATCTGCCAATGCTTAAGTACCCCAATTCGCTATTTTACTAAAGTAGAAGAATTTTATAGAAATACATTGCGTTTTCCTTAACACAAAATATAGCATCCCATGTAATAACGGAAGATATCATGTTACTTTTCCGAGCACATTTTTCGACGAATAAGATGTTTGAATTTCTTTCTTTGTTCTTGAAGAGCTCTTTGGTTTCCTATGTAGGTATGTAGAATTACCTACTTTTCTGTGTACCTTGTTCGACTTCTTTAACTAAACTAAGCTATCGACTTGGCTTTGCCCACTGCCTACTTCCTTTTTTCTCCTTACTACTAACTCTCTGGTTACGTTTACGTTACAGTTACACTTTCATTGCGGTTAGAGATATCTATATATGTGGCTGCATTTTTTATCTATTGACCAGTGTTTCGTTTTTAGTCAAACGATGTCAATATTTATGATGATTTATTACATAGATATATTTTATTACATTTTATTAAGTTTTAAATGCAGTATCTGAATTTTAATTATCGTAAAGGAATCTAGCACATATGCACAGGTGTTAAAAAATGTGAACTACATTATTGTATAGCAAGATAAATATAAGTGAAACCCTGATGAAGGAAACGGTGACTTTTTTATATACTATTACAGCTTGAAAGTATAAGAGTAGGAGAGGATAGCAAACTATCCTGAATCCTTCTACTCTGAAAGTATCTGAGAATTTTGTATGTAAACGTGTAGAATGTAGTAAGATTGTAGTATTAGTAAAGTATAGTATATATAAATAGGAAGGTCGGAGATAGTCTACGATACTACATTACATTACATTACATTGTTGAACAAAGTACAGATAGCTAAGTAAGCTAAGCTAAGGTAAGCAAGTAGTGAAAAGGTACATGTAAAAAGTACAATGCTCTCTTTCCCCTACTTTCCTCTACTTTCTCCTGGAGTCGAGACTTTTTCTTTCACCTCAACTAAACTGATCTTGAGATTCTGAGTCAAGTCAAGTCAACTCTCTCGCTTGCTCTCTTCCTCATCTCGAGACTCGTCCCTCCTTTCCTCGCTTACTAAACACACACAGACACACATACAAAGCTGAAACAGTAACGAATTTGTTCTCTCACTCAACTGCCTTGCTTTCCCTCCTCTTCGCTCCACACACCGTAAAACTCCTAATACAGCACCCCTATTTAAATATTTACTAACTAATGTAATACAAAAAATTTACCTGATCAAAATTCATTACATAATAATATTTTAATCAGCTTTATTCGAATATCTCTGCATATGCATAATGTATGTCTCAAATCTTCTAATAATTTCTCCCGATTTCACAATTATTAAAGTTTTTGCACCGCCATTTATGAAATGTTTAATTAGAAGTAAATTTAGTGCCCAAAAAAATCTCTAACTGTATTTATTGTAGTAGAGGCCCGTATAGAATGTTTTCCGGTGTTATATAAATACATACATACATAGGAGTACAGGAGATAGAGTATCTATGCATGAATATTATTTCCGACCAACATCCAACATTCTTCTTGCTTGCAAGTCTTCAGGAGTCCCCACGGACTCCACTTAAGAATTAAGGCATCCTCATTTCTTGCAAAATCAGTGCCACTTGGGAACGCTCGATACTAATTGGATTTGCCCTATTTCACTGAATATAATGTGTGTTACGTGTATTTCTCTACTTTACTTACTCTTCACTTTCACTCGTCCCGGTTCCACTCACAACTCAAACCCACACATACAGAAATACAAGACACACCGTCGTCCTGGATTCCAGCTACCTTTATTATCTTCAACTACAAACGACTACTGACTACACTACAAATACACTTGCTAACATAACATAACACTAACATCACGACATAACATGACTAATAGCATTATGTCTTTGCAGTTACATACACTTTAGCATTAACCTATCTGTCTCTGTAACCACTCTCCCTCCCAATTATCTCATCTCTCTGAATTCACTCAGACATCATATCATCATACAAACATCTAATAAGAAATGACAATGTCCAATACCTACACATGTTCTGTCTTTATCCATAACAGTGCAAAGTGCTGCTGTGAGTAAAATTAAACACAAATAATCCCATAACTTGCTAATAAGGATAATTCCTTATTTTTCAAAATTTTCCTAAATAATTTGCACAAACATAGGTAGATAATAGATTGAGAGAATGTTGTAATATATTTGGCATCCATGTAAGAAAATCTTGACTTGTCAGAGTTAGTATTTATTGAAATTTGTGCCTCTGTCGATTATTAAGGATAAAAGCAATTATATATTACATGACATAATTTTTTAATGAATAGTCATTACAATTTTTCTAATAATATAGCCACGGGTACTAAATAGAGAATTTAAATTAACATTTCTATGATTTTTCCACCTCAACTCATTCAGATATGGATTTACTTCACTTTTCAGGGAAAAGCCTTTAAAATTAAAATAATTGAAATTAATGAACGGAATTAAATGTACTGAAACTAATTGAAATGGCTACAGGTTCGGTTATTTTACTTAAATAGCCAAAAATCAGTAATACCATAATAATGTGCCCTATTTATCTAATTTTTAAAGTCTAGTGTAGGTTAATATAGTTAATAAGTACCTAAATACGTATACAGTGCCCATATATTATAGGTACCTATGTATTATCGTTATTCGTTAGTATTCCTGTAGTTCAGTAAGGATACGAGCCATGTGAGTCTACTAATACAAGTGAGTGGCCTGTCCTAGTTCGGGCCTACCCATTTAATGTTTATAATGTAATTTGATTCGGGAGGCCCCTACACGTTGCCAATGCGATGGAAATTAGTGGGTAGGCTGTTAAGGCTGCCAAATGAAAATAAGCCTAGCTTTCCATAATCATCTGAAATGGGGGAAAGGCTCACAGAGTCAAAGCATTTTCTCACATCTCTTTTGTTATTGTTTATAATTACGTTAGCATTTGTATCGTTAGTCTAATTAATATTTCCTCTATCCTAATTAATGCATTTAGTAGGATGCAAGCCTTATTAATTGAGCCTTGACTCTGTGCGGCCACGGAAAGCTAGTTAAGCCATTTGGAACCAACAACCCACTCAAGTCGCAGGCACATCAAGGAGACACTAAGAGAGAACCTTTCTTGCACTCCATACACTATAGCCTGGCAATAATCACATACCTAAATATAGTACAAAGTAAGTACTAATGCATACTCCATCTTATAAATACAATAACTCCTCCAGTATAAGCCCTCTTCGAATATAGACCGACAATTTGTAAAAGAAAACAGAATGAATAATTTATAAATATATTTTGTGCTGTCACCAAGACTTGTCTTTTACATTTTCTCAATAAGTATGCAAAAGAAAATACTGAAGTGCTCAGTTTTTAAAAAATAATGTTTAATAATCATATATTTCGAACGCAATAAAAATTATCACGAGGTAAACAACGGATTGAAATTTAAGCAAAATACATTAGGAACAAAATACACGGTTATGAAATTATGAAGGCTTGAATTATAATCTTTTTATTTCACGCTTACTCACTCCGCGAATATAATCCGAATTTCTTAAGCGTACCAAAACTTTTTTGGTTATAAATTCTTCTAATTTGTACACCACGCTGCCACTATTAATTTAAAAGTCAGAATAACTGAAAAACTATATTAATCCTAATAATGGTGGATAAACTGGAATTAATTAAAGTGACGAAATATACTTTGAGCAATAGCCAGGGATTATATTCGCGGAAATATGACAATCGTTTGTATTTAAGTGCATAAGATAAATTCCTACTGTTTCGTAAGTAGTTGAGTGTCGGAGCTTTATGTCATAGCCATTCAGTTTGTGTGCACCTCCCTCACTTAAAACTGATTCTATCTGTCTCCTACGTATAAGTATTGCTTTTGTGTTGTTTATCTGTAGTGTAGTGTAGTTAGCTATATAATAAATAGATATATCTATTAGATGTGCAATTAGAGTCTATAAAGTAAACAGAGGGATGCTTCACTGTTTGTATGTATTTATCTCCCTATACTGTATAGTAAATAAGTAGGGAGACATTTCCCTACCCGTCTCTTCCTATTTACATCCCGGATTTCTTAACTTGTGAATTCTCGGTTTGGCCTCTACCCAAATTTTCTTGTCTTTATTTTGCTACTCTTTAGTTTTCCCATTGGATTTGATTTGCCGACAATTTCATCTTGACAAGATGCAGGAGCCAAATTGAATTGATTAGTGGACGAGCCAAATTTTGACTAACACATTACCGCCGAGCTATGCACAATTTACACGAATGTAAAATCCAAACCAACGGTCCAAAAATCAACAGCTAGGTAAATACAAATTGAAACACACAATAAAGAGAGCGAATTGCCATTTAGTCTCTGAACTAATTGAAGGCCCTAATTATCCTCGTTTCTGGTGAAAATGTTTTTCATAGCGACGATTATATATACATATAACAGATATCCCAAATTTACCAATTTACGTCAAGCTAATTGAAAGCAAAAGCATAGCAAAATAAATTCAGGGTTCATCTATTAACAACGGGCAAAATGTTTTCTCTATTTTTAACACTCTTTCCCTTAACTACAATTTTTCAAAGACATTTCCCCAAATAATTTTTTTTGCATTATACGTGCTTTTGATTTTTCAGAATTTTCCTCTAAACTTTTTATGACTTTAATGTATGGTCCTTTTCGTTTACATTAGTTAGTTACTTACTCATTCACTCAGTTCATTATAATAGAAACACACAGAGAAGACAACACAACACACGCACAGTGAATTGACGTCTAGCTAAGAATAAGCCGCGCTAAGCCAAGCGAAGTGACGGGAGAGTAAGCCAGAGCAGTGCACAACAATTGTGAGAGGAAATAGAGTGAAAGTCGTCTCGTCGGGTGGAGAAAGTCTGCCGGAGTCAATTGTCGGGAAAGGAAGTCAGAGCAAATACTCCAGGAATTAAATGTAATAGTAATGGATGGAGAGGAAATAGAGAAGTTAAGTAGTTTGGTCGTCCCGAAACTCTCAGACTGCTGGCTTGCTTAATTAGGAAGGAAGACTTGGACTAAGAATAGAGAACAGAGCTCACTTTCCCTCTGCTTTCACTTCTATTCCCTTTATGAAGCAAAGCGGCCTATTCGGATGACTTTCTCTTTTCTTACTCTTACTCTTATTCTAACTCTACGTACATATTAGGTACTTGTTATCCAGACACACACCACACACATACATCCAATACAGACAGACAGACAGAAAGAGTGAATGAGTGAGTAGTTTATTTATACAGGAGAAAGTCTGTCTATACAGAAGAAGTGAAGACGGAAAAGAAGAAAGCGTCAATATTGTACAAGTTGTGGCTTGACTTTCACTTTCACTCTGTCTGAACAATTTCGTCTTATCTCATCCTCTTTATAATGCTAACTAGCTAGAGCTACGTAGCCCCTCTTTCTCCCGGCTCTGGGAAAAAGTGGTTTCCTTTGCTTTACTCAGCTACATGTAGTCCAATTCCAAATAAAGTGCCTACCGCATTTAAGACATACGAAGAGACCAAATCCTTCCAATATAGGGAATTCCTTATATTATATTATTTACCGTGTAAATGACTTCAAAATTCAATGTTACGAAATTTCTCAAATTTCTTTCACATTACAGTTTGTTCCTTTTAAGAGAATTTCTTAAATCCATTTTCCCTTTTGGACTAAATACCTTTTTTACATACGAACCAAGCAGATGCTCCATTTACATAATATGGAAGTTCCCTTATACGGGAGTGCTTATATACGAAATTGAGTGTACATACGTACTTTGACTTACTTACACGCCTCCTCATACTTTCACAATTGACAACTAACCAAAGACTGTAAACATTAACAAAAACTTTCACTTGACTCTCAATGCAATGCAAGCCGCAGCTGCGGTTTCTTCCTCTCCGTCTAGACTGTTTACACTTTTGCAAATATTCTTAATACTATGTAAATATACTTGCCACTGCATTCTATTGCATTCTCTAGTGTATACAGATACTGTATACTTTAATATTTATATTTCCTCCTGATAAAACCTTAAAACATCTTCTAAAACTTACCAGTCGGCATTTTAGTATCTTTCTGTCTGTCTGTATTCCAAGTTCCTAAATATAGAAAGTAAAATTAGAAAGCACGGACCGTATTCTTCAACAAATTGCAGAAAGGCACAGCTCGCCAGTTTCATTATTTGATTGAAGTTTCTCGAATTAAATGTTCTGGCCTCCTTTTACTTATCTACCTACTTTATGTATGCATGCTGCAGTGCTAGAGAAAGTCGTCTCTACATTTCAAACCGTGGACCATTTAGAACCTAAAACATGTGGAACCCTGGATAAAATTTTTACATTAAAAACTGGCTTTCTACCAAAAAATAGAAATAAGTAAAATAAAAACCAGAGTACTTTAAGTTATCTATGTCATAAAAAATTGCGGGTCAAGTAAATGCGCGGTTTCAATTTGCCGTCCTCTAAATTCTATTTAAGCGCTTCCTGCTTAATTTTCCATTTCTCCAATGAAATTCTACTTATTTTCTATTAATTTCAGCCCTGCAACTGATTGGCTTTACTTTTCTTTGTACACTTTGTACATTTATTTGTACACTCTGTTTCTATTTGCTAACTTTCTCTTTGGCTATTTAGAAAGTAAATATATTGCAGTACTATTTAATACACATACACATGCCTGCAGAGTGAAAGCAGTTCATATATCAAAACTAGAGTAGCATTTTCTAGCGTTCTACATACGTAAGTACATATCACTATTCACAAATATATTTGCTGATTAGTGAGTTGTCCTGCTATTTTCTTCTGGACTTTCCTTCTCACACAAGAAAACTCATTATGGAACAATAATAGTGAGAAGTGAGAAGTATTCATCAAGAAAGCCTTTAAAAACAAAAAGTCAACAAAAGTTTCAATGTAATAAATAGTGTATGGGATGGGATGAAGGGAGCTGGCTGCCTGGCTTGGCGTAAGTAGTAAGTACGTAAATGACTTTCCCTTCTTACGCTTTCACTCATGCAAAATATACAATAGCTCTCTATAGGAAAATAAAATGAGGAAGTCAAAGTCAAGAAAATACGGAAAACTAAAACACAATAGCATAGGAATGATGTTTTATTACTTACGTACTTTAGTTACGTATACACAGCAAACTTATTGTTAGAAACTATGTACTTAGTAAATAGTAAATAGCTTTATACATATTATATACCTATGCATACCCAAAATACAGGAACAGACAATTTCCTCATTTTATTAAGTGGTCGAGAAACCACTCTATAAGAATTCTTTCCCTGTCTGTCTCTCTTTCCCTTAACTTTTGACAGAGTTGGTAGATTCCGGTGAGATTTGGTACACGGCCTATTTGACTAAGGAGCCATGTTCAGTTCCTTAATGAACTACATCGGCCCAAACCCCGCGGAGTTATGGCCACGCCCACCAAATTTTTAAATAGCTACATAACGCAAGTGGTATATCATTGAAAATTTGATGTTGTCGTTGTCTCGAATACAAATATGGATCTCACTTTCCCCCAAAAATTGGGCAATTTGAGATTTTTGAAAAATGATTACTAAATGTTTCTACTATGCCATTTAAACTATTCCAATCAACGAAAATTGTAGTTTAGGGACCCTATTTAGATCAACCAGTTGGTTACACCCGTTTCTCAAAGGTTTATTGTGCATGTAGACTACATAGTGAAATATATAAATGCTTTACTGCAAAATAGGAGTATTTTGTAGAATTTGTTGAGAAAATAGAAATAGTTGAACTAATACATTGAGATTGAGACAGAGAGTGAGAAAAGGAGAAATGAAATCTGTCAGTCAGTTTGTCAGACTCTTTCACTCTCCTACTCCATTCTACAAGATCTTATTATTTACAGATAACGTACAGTGAGCCCAGGCCAGGAACCTCCTCGTCAAGTTCAACAAAAGAAAGAATTCCTATATTCTTACATATATCTACATACTTATATTTGTACAGTACAGGGAAGATTGAAGATACTAAAATGCAGATAGACGAACGAAGCAAATTTTCCAAAGCAGATACACAAAATTGAACTCAGACACTCAGAACAAAACTGGAGCAGAGAGGCGAAGAGCAGTAGATTGATAGAAGCTCTTCTATTAGTAGTCTCTATACAAAATAGATCTTTATATTAAATCCTTAGTTTCTCTAGAAGAGATAACTCTGCCGTAAATATTCCTATACAATACAATCAACAACCAGAATACACAATAAGTACTATTTTACTTTCCTTTTTAACTTTTTAATATCTTAAAGACATTCCAAATTTTATTCAATGCCAAACTTTATGTTTTAGTAGAAGGGAGAAATTGCATGCATTTTTAAATTAGAACATTTTATATATTTTTATTTATAATACAGTACTTTTAAAACTGTTGAACTAATATACAGCATACATAATGGAAAGAATTTATTTGTGTATATTGTAGTACACTATTTTTATTTCATTGATTCCTATTGCCTATTCTTGAAAACAGGCAGCATAGTACAAATTTGTTCGCAGTTTGCATTCGTGTAAAAAAATATAACTATTTGCAAAAATTTATGACAAAGGAACACGCTGATCTAAGTTTACTCAATTCTGAAAATACTTTTAGGTGCAAAATACTTTTTACTTTAAGAAGAAATTGTGAAATCTTAGATAATATTATGTACATACCTTTCATTATGCTTAAAGTATCACAAAAGTCGGGTTGTTGAACTTAAAATTTGAATTTAGAATCCCGATGGAGTTTTTGTAGTCTGAAATCAACAAATAGAAACATTCATTAAAAGTTGTACGGCATGGTTGTAATGTTATTATTTCACGTGCTACTTACAAATATGGTAGTGCAACTTAATACCTATCAATAAAATACTACATAGCTAATATAAAAAGATATTTATATTTTGAATATCTCAATGTCTTTTACGCACAGATGAAGAATAATTAGGAGACAAAGGAGTTCAGTGCCAATAAAGCGTAGGCGCTAAATGTAACAATTATTTTTAACCTGTTACATACATACAGTTAGTATTTAAGTATTTATTAGAAATCCCCTGGAACATAAATTATACAGCAATACTGTATAGTCGTTCATATTAAGTAGGGAGCTACTTATACTGTTTGCACCCAAGAACGGAGCACAATTGCAAAATTATTTTTATAAAGTTACGCACTGTTTTTGTTTTTTATTCCAAAAACAAAAGAGGATAGCTGGATGGAGTCTGGAGAAAGGGTGGTTGTCCCTGGTTTGCTAACTTAGGCTAAGGAACTGAAGGTTAAGATAGAATTCCCATTTTGGTGAGATTTGAGAATACCTTGCTGACTCACATTACATTTTAGATCACAAACCTATATCTGTATTGCCTACCTTTGTTGGTTTGGAAGTAACTCTTTGCGGGATGGTAAATACATAAGGTAAGACACACACACATTAAATTACATTATTTATAAGCTATGCAAAAACAGGAGTTTGTGTGGAACTCCACATGTTTCGTCTCTTTCTGGTGCCGTGCCCTTCTGGGGTTACAAAACATCAAATAGAGAAAAGAAGACGGAAAAAATCTCCAGAGTCAAACCAAAACCAACTTGCGGAAAAAGTATCCCGCCCAGCAGAATCGAATCACAAACTTGGCTAATTTCACGGTTCGCAGCAAAACATTTTGAGCAGAATTGCTTTCTTTTCACTACCACTACCACCAATATCAACATCAACATCAACCTGTACTCCCTGCCTCTAGTTTACACGCCACTACAGTACATTCCGCATAGGAGGATTCTTGGGGTCTGTAGTCTGTGCTAAACTCATAGAAATACATAGGTTCCCTATATCCATTAACATATGTAGATGGCTTAAATAACCATTAAAAGAGTTCCTTCAATAATACTTTTCCACAGTTTAATATCTACCTTTTTAATTGTCCTAATACGCTTACCCATTTAAAATTCAATTAGACTAACTACACATTCACAGGGTACATAGGCGAAATGAATTACAGTTGTTAAATAGTTAAAAAATTCCCTATAATCGTTTCTCGCAATCAGACTAAAAAGAAAATTTGCGAACGAACATTACTTCTAGCGATTTATTTCGTTTACTGGAATTTCTGACATTTAGATCAAATGTAAACCAAACCGACGCTTTGGAAAGCATCCCAGTGTAGTTCGTAGTAGGAAGAATGCCTTAAGCGCAGAATGAACTGTACTTATAATGTACTACTGTACTGTGTGTCTTGTCTGAATGTGTAACATCTGCCATATCCATTCTCTCGACGGCCGAACTATCAAATATCAACCTTACTGCACATAAACTTACAGAACACTTTGTTTTCCTCTCTCCCATTCCATGAAATAAAGTAGGGAGATTATATTGTAACAACAGCAGCCCAAGTTGTAAGCGTAACGTCTTGTATTATTGCGTTGCTTACTTTACATTATATTTTATAAGTGAGTAATTCATCACAAAAGAGTAACTTAGAAATTCAGGTGACTCTTACAATTCGTTCACATCAGCATAATATATTTCTTAATTGGAAACGAATTCTCTTTCTACACTACTAAATACTGATATCTGTAGTAGGGCATTTTTGCAAAGTGTTCAATATAAATTGCAAAATATTATAAATATATTCATATTCATAAATTAATTCTGTTTGTATCTGTACTATACAACAACGGGAAATATCTGGCAAAAAGTTAAATACTAGAAAAGTCCTCTTTAGTATTTTATTTACCTCGGTACTTAAATATTATCTGGTAATTCTAAACTTAATGTTCCCAAATACAATTATTACTACTTAAGTATGTAGTAACATGAATATATCGTAAATTAAAACTGTAGACGCTTTACAGAGGCTGACAACAAATAATCTTTATAATACAAGTACTATAAGCTATTGCTATATTTAGTTACTATGTAAGAGTACATAGAGTGGAGGAATTGGCTTTGATGTAGTGGGCTGTCGTATAGCGTCCTTCCTGTCAATCTCGTTAACCACTCGATTTCCGCTTTTCTCCTCTGAGTTTTACAGCAGCGTTTGATCTATTAACTTCCCTGTACAGCTAACCACATTTTATTTAGTTCATATATAGTACACTCTTTTATAAATTCAATATCTTTGTAATACTGTATTGTGCTCTGGTTTAGCCTTAGTGGAGTTCAGTTGTATTTATTTTGGTCGTACTCTTTTTTCTATCGATTTTGTTGAGGAAACCCCTAAACGACATGCCATGGCATTGAATGAAATGCCGTAGGAAGATATAACTACCCTCTGGAGGCTCACCATCACCAAAAACACCGAATAACTACAAACACTGCAAATATTGCGTTAGTTGATGTTGATGTTGGTGTCTCTCTATGTGTATCCTCGCAGCTAACTTGTTTGCTTTTTATACTTTATCCTATTTATTATCTCTTCTTTTCTCGTAGGCTATTTATTCTGCAAAATGTATATGCATAAGAGTATTAAAGTTTAAACTATGTAACTGACTAGAAGATGATTAATGTAATATGTATGTACATATTTTGTAGTATATATTTATGCAAGTAGTTATTACCGATTTGTGTTTTTGATTTTGGGGATTTTCTTTAAAATTTGGCTTTTATTACTTTACTTCAACCTTTCAAGCTTTATGTTACATGAGCGACGATATAGTATTGCTACTCGTTCGAGTAAATACATAATTTTACTTCACATTATTAGGTTTTGAAATTTACGGCACAAAAAATATAGAGGAACTTACTTAAGTGAGATAGGTAGCTTCATGTTACATTTAGTAGTAGCTGTTTTCAAGCATTAAAATATCAATTTCTCCGACTCTGACTGAAAGTGTTTGTAAAACTACACCAAACTCCTTAAATATATTATTTAATTAGTACTGATAATTAAATATAAAATATATATACGATGTAATTGTCCTCCATTAATTTTTACTTATAATTTAAATGTCTAAATGTATAATCGAAAAAAATTGACACTTCTTGTGCTAATTAGCTGTAAAATTAATTATCCTTCTAATTCATCTTAAATATATAAGACTGCTTGTATCAAAAATGCATTACTCTTCAAGTTAAAAAATGTAACAACTTTTCTTGTAAGGAAATTGTTTGAAAATAATAAATGTACATTGACGACTATAAATCTCTTAATTTCCAGTATATGGTTAATTAATAGCAAATGTAGCTAAACATATACATTTTCACGTACGGACTACAGATTTTCTTGTGAAAGTGGTAGGAAATTCAGAATCTGGTCGGATCTTGACTCTGGACTATTCTAAGCAAGGGCAAAGGCAGTGGTAATACATATTATGTAAAATTATACCATACATACAATATAGTAAAAGTTTTAGTGCGTAGCGTAGCTCTAGCTACGTGTTGTGTTAGTTTATAGTTTATTTAGATTAGGGCTGATTATGATAGAGTGAAAGGGAAAACAAATGATAGGTTTGGAAAGCCAAGGGGCGTGGTCCTTCTGCCTCGATTTCTAGGATTTTCTAGATTTTTTAGCGTCTCTCAAGTGCTTCAAAGGGAACTATTAAAAATTACGAGCACGACACTCGTACTTTGTCAGATACACCAACTCGACATGCAAATGGCATGCAGTTAGCAATAACAGGGAAATACCTTCACGTGCAATTTAAAGAACTCGAACAACAGAAACACAACAACTAATCAACCAAATCGGCAAGGTTAGGCTTTATCACAAGGCAAGAGCATACAAAAACACTATCCATAGCATAGGTAACAACAACACACATTTAATGTTACTTTTACTATGTGTACTTATGTAGTACATACAAAGGTACAATACCACGCTTTGCGTCAATATTCACCTGAGTGCGAATGTATAGCAATGTCGTCAAGGAATTTCTTCATTTTTCATGAATTGCATTTAAATAGAGTGAAAATTCTTGACTACGATTTTATTTCATATCAATTAATAATAAACTGGATGCTAACCACTATAAATGACCAGCAAATACATTTAGTTGAATCTCACATCTCCCCACATAATATACTCCGTTTTTGGTCAAATCTCACATTGCCCCAATAATTTGGGGCATTGTAAGAAAGTAAAATTTATCCTTGAATTGAAATCCTTCAACACAATTCAAAAAGGTTGAACCGTTCAAAAGCTACAGAGTAGTTTATCTTACAAGATGTACCCCCTGTACCCCTTGGGGTAGTCCGATTTGGACCATTTTCATTACGGTTAGTCCTGCTATATCAATGAACATGTATGCCAAATTTGGTTGAAATCCGTCCAATACTTTAAACGTTATTTTGTATACGGACGGACGGGCGGACAGACGGACGGACTGACATTACGAAAGCATATCCAGCTTCACTGTTAATAATAAGAAACTTTTAACTAAAATGTCCTGATATTTAGTTTTCCAAAACATGATCCAATTGAGAATGATTCATTCTTAGCATTTCGATTGTACTTATTATTAGTAAATAGGTGCCTATTTATATTATCAATAGTATTTATGTGACATAACATAACAGACAGTCGACTAATACAATATATCATGGTAAGCTACTTTTATTTAAAAGAATAGCTATACATACTAAAATGACTTCATGGATGATTCATGAAATAGGTTAACCAATATTTACCTCATTCTTTGTCTAAGAACATTGAATGCGTATGCAAATCATATTTTTGCGGTTATGCCTGTGTGGCAAATGTGATTTATTAAGTAATAATTTATTCGTACTTCATAATATACTTATATTAATTAGTAGATATATATTAATAATTTCGTTAGCCAATATTTTAAGATTAAGTTGGTCGATGATCGCTTCCTGTAAGTATTAAAGCGGATATCTAACCAACCTTTATGGCCTTGAAATTATTTTATTGGTGCAGGGCCCTGTAATTGCGTTTCTTTCTTAAAATAGCATAATATTAAATAATATACTTAACATTTGTGAATTATTAATGTTTTAGGTAGTGAGTAGATTGATGTAGATACTGACGTATATCAATTAATATTGAATCTTGCAAACCATGAAATATAGTACATACTACCTACATAGACAGTGAACAAAGAAATAATTACTAAAACTAGTTTGCATTAAGAGGGAATATACAAAAGTCGTTTTTGTTTGATACAGTTTGTATTTTTAGATCAGCATAGATTTTTTCAATAAATTTTCATATAAAATACATTGGTTTGAAGATTAGTTAATTTAATGTAAAGGCTTTAACCTGGATGTTAAAAATGAAGGAATTTGTTCAACATTCCCTTCTTCTTGCATTAATTTTAGCTACGTGTAACTGTTCCAATGTTACCACCACAAATGAAGACTTAATATGGGATGGTAGCGGTAGAGGTAGCAGTAGAAGTAGAGGTAGAGGTCAAGGCTCCGGAACTTCCAATAATGGCAACGAAGAAGACAGAACAACTCGGAGAAGTTTTGAGTCTTTGCAAGAGGAAATTAAATTTAAAAGAATTCCTGTGCTTGAAGAATTAAATAAACTGCTGCCTTCTTACTCTAGATTCAGATTGAGAGCAAACGTCATGAGACTGAATGGACAATATCCCATGTCATATATTGATGACAAGTTAAAAAATTTGACTGTATTAATCCGAATACAAGAGCAGGATGATAAAATTTGTTTGAATCAAGAGAATTCCTGCAGGGGAAAATTAATTGGATATGAGTGGACAGTTTGCAAAGGACAAGTTGGTTATCTCGAATGTCCAAGGAGCACAGGTTATGAAAACGAGGGACAACCATACCCCGTTACTTGGAATTGTAGCAGAGGAGGAGATTTCGATACGGAACTGCCGAACTTTTCTCAGTGTAGCAATTCGGAGTTATATGACATTAACTCCTTCCTAGTCTATGGAACCACGTGGGACCGAAGGGTATTTTTTAAAACATTTATTAAAGAGCGCGTCTCCTTGTGTGAGTGCTGTGTCTGTCTGTCCGTCTGTTTGCACGGTAACTCAAAAGCAGTTTGAGATATCGGCTTTCAATTTCTGTATGACCTAGAGGGGTGCCATGAACGATAACTGGCTCTGAGGTCAATCCACCAGACCCCATCGGAGCAATGACCACACCCACAACTTTTTAAAATAACTAGTGGGGTATCTTTGGAATATTGACAAACCGAATTCAAATATTAATCTCAATGCGCCCCAAACATGTGCTAGGTTTGCAAGAATAGGCTACGTTTACCACGGTTTATTGATTTATGTACAACCCAAAATTTTTATTTGCATAGAAAATGTATTTGCCAAAAGCGTAAAATGTAGTGCGACTAATGTATTTTGTATAACTCCTCCGCGTTGAATAACCGGATTCCTTAGACGGTTGTACTAACTATTATAATATCCTTGTAATTGGCTCTGCCATTAAAATACTATAAATGATTAAAAAAATTAGCTAATATGCTTTACAAAAATATATTCTATGGAGAAAATTCCACTAACCGTTTACAAAATATTATTTTTTGACAACGTATGCTTAATAAAGATAGGTATAAAAATAAATACAAAAATAGATAGCAATTTGGCTTATTTTATCATCTAGATCCAAGTTCCCGTAGAAGATGCAAACGACGCTTTGGATAAATTGTCCAACATCACATCCAGAGAAAAAAATGGAACCTACAATTATTTTGGACATGAAATTCCCAAAATTTTGTCACTAGCCTCGCAAGCAATTACTATGGCCGACAAAAATGCTAATTACACTCAAATGGAAGGAATTGGGGAGAAGTCCTTAAGTAGCATTTCCGCTCTACTTGCAAACCAAGAACCATGGAAAGAACTGCCAAAGGTATGTGTCACATATAAGTATTTCGAACAAAGATTAACCTACAGTTTATTAGTCAATTAGATAAAATGCAAATATGTAATCTTTCTGTGGTGTTTGATCAAACAACAATTTTTGCTTATGATGTTAATTTGCGGAAAATTATCAGTTGAGTACCTAAATATTATGTGATTATAAATATTAAGACGTCAAGATCAAATATTGTCACAAAAGTCATAGAGACGATGGAATCGGTCGCTTTCAATCTCGTTGGAAGATCCGGGTTTAAAAAAGGACAGAATAAAACATTTTATCCTCTGAGAAGCGGGTATTCTGACCAAAAAGAAATTCTACTGTCAATGGGCAGCCATGTGAAACCCGGGAATAAATACGAAAAAAACAATTTATTCTTCTCAGACAAAACTTTTCCCCAAGAGACGTCGATTTCCGTTAACATGTCTACAAGTATTTACAAAGCTCTAAACATCAGTGAAGGAGATTCCGTTAAATATGTCGGAGCAATTGTAAAATCAGATTATGTGGCAAATTTATTCAATTTTACAATTAAGGAGTAAGTTTCCATCACATTTTATAAATATTATGCATTACAGTTACAGTCCCCCAACGAGTATGAGAACAGTAGAAAATCATATTTTGTTTATGAATTGTTTTATTTACTATATTATTAAGCCAATTGTATCCAAATTGTTTCCTTCATAACTTAAAACAAAGTCAATTGAGAGATAATCATTTAAAATAAAATTATGCTGCAAACTTTTGCAGAGAAATAAGAGGAAAGAATGCCACTGCCAAAAATAGCAACATCCTAAAAAGCATGAATGGAAAACTTTTATCATTTAAACTAAATGATTCGTCAACGACACTGAAACTGAAAGGTATGTGTTAGCATAATGTATCTTCACTCATCTTCACGCACTATTTTAAAAATCGTTTTGATTTTTGAAATATTCGTAGAAGAAAATTTGCTATTGACTGTTTCAGTTTTCTCTTGACTTTGTTTATTAATATTTTAACATCTTTCCAGATTTCAATGTGGCGATAGCTTTTAAGCACAATGTAAGAGCCATTGGAAACAGAAAAATTACTTTCAGGAGACGGTTGCACCCGGGTGAAGTTGCAAAAGCAATTCTGGGGGAATCAACTTGTGTTTACTGGAATACTCGAGAATTGTAATAATCTTAAGCTCTATTTTTGGGAATTAATGAATTTCAGAAAATGTCAAAAATAGGCAAAAAATACAACATTTTGCACAAGATTTCACTCCAAATTTTATTGAATTCGTTTTTACAAAAAACTAGTGAAATAATTTGGAGTTTTTGAATTTTTTTCATTTATTCTACTGAAAGTTGAAGTCAATTGGAGAAAATGTCCCATTCTTGAATTTTGCGTGAATTAATTTTATTTGTTTTGAAGTTTTTCATTTATTTCACTTTTCAAGGAAAAATCTTTGAAAAGATGAAATTATTTCATGCCTGACAAGTAGTCGACAAAAAATGTTTTCATGACTCCTTAATTAATTTATAATATTATAATACATACAAAAGAAGTATTTCGTATTTAATTTATATTTAGGCTGTGGTCAACGGATGGTTGTCACAAAACCGCAGATACGTCCAACTCAATGGTTACAACTTGTGAGTGCAATCATCTAACATCCTTTGCTGTCCTTACTGGATTTCACAATTATGCGGTAGGTTAGGCTTCTTTTCCAATTATAATTAAGTATCTACAGAAATTATTAATACGGTTACCAACTTACTATATAAATATAGTACGGAAATACGAGAATAACTGACTTAGAATAAATTTTTGCAAATTTTTTCCAGGGAAGAGATCGAGGCCTGGAAATTTTAACATGGGTGTTGAGTATTACGTCTATAGTTTGCCTTATTATGTCCGTGGTCATATTTAACACAGTGAACCCCATAAGGAGTGACCATGTAAAAATTACATCTAATTTGTGTGTCACTCTTATCTTTGGGAACATTCTGTTGCTTATCGGAGATAAGGACAACTACAACCTTTCTGATGTTAGTTCTTTAATGCTTTGTCATGTATATTTCCCTATCTGTTTTATATTTTTGTAATTTTGATAATTTTGTTGGCACAAAATCTTTGTTTAAAATCTCTTTCTTAAACATTTCTGTGTAAACTGTATTATTTTAGACAAAATCTTTTGTGCATTTAGACAAGCTGTGTAGTAATCGGCGTTTTAAATCATTACGCATGGCTATGCGTTTTTGGCTGGATGGCCATCGAAGGAATTCATTTGTACCATCAAGTAGTCAAAGTATTTCGCTCTACTAATATGCATCTCTTTAAAATGTATTATTCACTGGGCTACGGACTTCCTTGCGCTATCGTCACTATTACCACATCAATAGGATATTGGATGGATGGTGAAAATATTTATCTCGGGGAAATGTAGTAAGTGATAGCAAGAACTTTTCACGATACTTGTATTTAGAATTCCTATAAGTACTAATATAGCTTTATTTTATTTCAATAGCTGCTGGCTCCAAGGATACTACATTTGGAGTTTTATGACTCCTGTTCTCTTGGTGGTAATGGTACGTCAGCAGTGGTTGCATTATACGATTTATTCTTTTTAGCAATTACCGTGAAACATTTCTATGTATTTTTACAGTGCTGTTATATGGTTATGATTATAATTAAGTATAATACGTCATTATGCTCCTTAGGGAAACTTTTGCATTTTATTTGTTGCGGTGCGGATTGCTTCGAGAAAAACCAAAGACAAGATTACCAAAGCTAATATTAGCAAAGAGCAGCAAACAAAAGCCAACAAGTTGGTCCAAAAATATCTATGACAATTTAATTAGTCAGTCATCCCAATTTTTGACTTAATTTCTATACAAATAATATTCTAAATTACCATTGTTATGCTTTAATGCCAAACATACAGGAAGTTACTAAAAGGGACGATATCCTTATCCCTAATACTCGGAATCACTTGGGTGGTAGGATTTTTTACAATGGTAGATTTCCAAGGAGCTATTGTTTTCTCCTACCTTTTTACCGTGCTAAATGCTTCACAGGTAAAGGACAGAGACGTATATTTATTTCCACAATATCTAAATATACCAATGTAACCAATATCTTCTCTTTTCAGGGAATTTTTATTTTTATTTTCCACTGTGTACTGAATGAAACAATTCAATCAAATCTAAGAAAAATAATCAACACGCGGATTTCCAGCTTTTCGAGATCGACAAACTCTACACAATAATTTGTGTTGGTTGTAGGTACATTTGTGCTGAGTCTTATGCAACAAGTCCCTCTTGTAATTATGTTACGTATTCTTTGTACGTAAGTGAATATCATACAAATCCCATACATACCCAAGTAAGTATTCCATAGTTAAATTATAAAGTTCATATAAGGATGGAAATTCGGAACGTGTTTTAGGAACTTAATAAATGAAATTGTTCATTATCTTCCTTTGTATCCTCTAAGTTTGAAGATGATAGTAATATTGTTAACTACGTACTATGATGTACCAGACAACAAGAGAATGATATTAAAATCGATCTCTTCTTAATTGTGTGTGTTCCTATAATACATAATACTAATTTAGGTTTATTGCTCCATTTAGATGGATCAACGTAATATTGCTGTTCGCTTTGATGTCTCATTAATTAAATGAAGCACAATGCTAATAGGATTTAAATCAAAACATGTTGATGCTCCTGTATTCTCGTACTCGTTTATTAAAAACATGTTTTCTACTGACTCCCAAACACGTGTTACTTAATACTGTCAGCGTTTTAATGCAAATATAAATATACACACCTACTACGTATTATAGTACAACTATATGTCTATATATTGTAGAGTTTATAATGTAAGTTGCCTAATTAAAGATGAAATTATGTAAAATTTGTAGAAATTCTGGTTTAAGTTCATTAGGCTTTGGTATAATATTATTTTATTTAGTAATAAATGATGATACGGTATAATTATTCGAAAACTGTGCTAATATTTGTCATTTCGTAATTATATCTAGTGTGGTGTTATGTGCCTATATGCTGAGTATATAAAGTGAAAGTTGGTCCTGTGAGTCATATAAAGTGGGAAATGGAGAAAGCGAGGCGCCGAACGTCGCTTTCTATTCTCTTGCATTCTTTTGGTGATTTTAGCGAAGCCAATGGAGCAGGCCAGTTGACTTTCACTTTGACTTGACTTTCTCCAGTGCAGTCCAGTGATCGCGAGTTTAAAGATTTAAGTCTCTGTATTTGAGAGGAAGGAGTTAGCAGGGAAAGCAAGTTATTCGCAACGAGTTTTCAATTGAAAGTTTCTGTAAGTAATGCAAGTCTTTGTTATGCATACGACGTTGTCCAGCTACAGCTCTGGCGGGGAAAGTCCTTCTTCTTGTACTTGTACGGCGTACGTACCGCCAAGTTAAGTAGTAAGCACCCACCACACCACACATCTACTATATTATGCACTCTATCATTCCATTGCACCGACTTGAATGTAAAAACCGATTTATAGGTACATTACATATTATAGTTGCTGCACAATACCTATATTTTAGTATTATAGTGTTATATATTTGTATTATATAGGTATTGACATCCGTTTAGAAAAATGCTACCTAACCTAACCACACGCACACAACCAAACCACACTCCTCACCCATTCACAATCTCTAATGCCACAGAGCAACACAGAAAAGAAAGTGACCATGAGTTGGGCACAAGCAAGATTTGCCACTGAGCAACTTACTATAGAAATAATGCAGGGTTTCTATAAAATATACTCCCATCAGTCAAATTTCCATTCTAGAGATTCATATTGCAGAAATACATAAAATATTCTTAGGAAACCATAAATACTGAGTTTTTAAAAAAGAGCTAATTCAGCTAAAAATCTCTCACTGACATTTTGGGCAAAATTTACGCAAAAATAGAATCTTTAGGAAAACATTTCTAGAATTTTGTGCAAGTTTGCCCACAATAGCTAATAGTTTTTTTTTATTCAAAATGTTTCAGGGTTTAGCGTCAAACTAATAAATGCGCTCACCTGTCGCAATTTATTAACTAAAACTAATTAAATATTTAACCTAATTTTAGCGAAGGAGTAATTTATAATGAAATTTTGAAATGTATGCGAAGGTGTGTTTTGTATTTCCCCAATTTTTGTATTACGGGTAAGGATTTTGATTTTGTTTATTTCCTCCGTTTGGTTTTGTGTGAAAGGGGAAGGGAAGCTGGAATGGTTGAACTAACTGGATGTGTCTGGATAGGAGAAAGGAGAAAGTAAATTGTAGAAAGGAGTGTTGGATGGACTATATGGACGTAGAAGGGACGGACGGTGACGAGGAAGACGGAGACAAGGAAGCAGGAGAGCCATTGAAGATCAAACCAGGATTTCAATCCAACTTGAGAATCGAGTTAAGGCAGCAGGAGCTCCGGATTCTTAAAACTCACTCCGCATCCGCATCACGAACCGTAACAATTCACAGCAACACAATACAACTCTTTACTTTGACGTGAACGTGGAGTTTAAACAGGGGGAGAGCTTAGCTATTACTATATTACTATATAATAATATACAACACTCCTCAATGCAGTACTTACACATTTATCCTACAGTTCTAGCTATTTCTATTTCAGCATTCAACCAAAATAACTCACCATTCACATCTCTATAGCTATCTAATAGTATTTATTTGTATATATCTGTATACGAAATATTAAAACATATAATATTACCTTTGTATTGTCCTTGATAAATATAACTAGAAGTGTTCGTAATGCGTTTTAGCTCCACACACTAAATATTACACAATACACGATATACATATAATAGTAGTAACACGTAGGTAACCTCGACTACGCTTAACTTGTCATAAAGAAGACAATTTGTCAATCAGTTTCGGTTTTCAATAATTAAGAAAAGATGTGTATAATGTGTGCATGTGAGTATCCTTCCTGTAGTAAATATAATGAGGAATAGTCCAAAAATATATATGTGGAATATTCCAAACATGTTTTAATACGAAATGTGGTACTAATCCGCATATCACCCATAATATTTTTCCACATTTCCAATTAGGACAGGACAGTTATGAAATTTTCAATCTGTAGGTACATTTTATAGGTGTTATGATAGAGTATACGAAATACGTGGAAAATTAGTATATTTCTATTGAACTATTGTTCATTGTTAGTAAAATCTGTATACACGACTACATAAAGCTTTGAAGTCTGCTATCTAAAATTGTCTCTTTACTTTTTCTTTTCAATTTAAGATGAAAGTTTATCTACTCAGAAAGATAAAGCACGCCGAACGCCATTCAGATACAATGTAAAGAAATCTTTCCTTGAAATCCATTCGAGGTTATTATCAGTTGTTCTTGTAATTCTATATTTTCTAAAAGAGTAGCCTAAATGTAAGTTGAATCCATTTACTATTAGTATCTGCAGTTTTTCATTGTGTATGCACGAATTTTTTTATATGCTATTTTCCGTTTTTTAGCTTACACGACAGGATTTTTTGTTTAAAAGGATTGTTAATGTTGCTATTAAATATAATGAAGATATGTAGTGTACCCAGTACTAGCATTGTGATTCAAAAAATCAATGTTTACCTTAATTTCTATGGACATTTATTTATCAGCATTTCAAAAGAATCAGTTTTCCAGCAATAATAATACATAGGTATCGCTGTAATTGTATAAGATTTTTATAGAATTCTATTAAGTTTACTATTCCTGATATAAGTAAATGCTGATATATATGTACTACCACTGTTTTGTATTGAACAAGTTTTCGTATTGGGAAGTATTATTCATCATCTCTTCGTGTCGTGATTTTATTTTCCGTTTTATTCAAATTGATTTTTAGAGCTGAATGTTTCAGATAGAAGATAATAGGATTTGATCAGTAGTTCATTGTCAGATGAGGGCATGACGTGGTATAGAAAGTGAATGTTGAATGCATTGCAATAGAAAAGAAGACAGGGATCTCAGAAACTCAGAACTCTTTTTCGATTGCACTGATAAGTCAGCCTTTTGAAGGCTAACATTTTTCGATGACAAGGCTCTCCTTATTTTATCGTGTGTCATTTTAATAGCATGGATGGAAGTATGGAAGTACTAATGTAGTTCGGTAGACCAAAGCAAATATTGAATATTTTCCTTTACAACGAGACAGCAAGAGCAACGTGTAAATAAATAGAACTGCAATTTAGGAAATAAATCACTTATTGTTGTTGGCTTTATCCACGGACAATAAATGTACCTAAACACACTACACTTTTATGTACATTAGATACACCCTGTACAGGGTATTGCAAAATTACTTCTTCCTGTTAACTTCATAGCCCAACATCAGGTAAAATAATGTGAATGGCTTTTTGAAAGAAAACTAAATACGCAAAACGAAAAGACTAGTTTTTTATTGGAATTGGAACTAAATCTAATTATTAGATAATTAATTTTATTACTTAACACCATTTAAAACTTTAAGAAAACTTTAACTTCTGCCATACTTCAAACAATATTGAATGAAAAATCAAATCCAATAATACAGTTATGTTATCAAATCAACTGCTAAACTCCATTTGTTCGGTATTTTATTGATTCTAATATAAAATGTTCAAACATTTGCGGAACACACTGTACACTATAGTTGTTTGTATAGAAAACATGAGAGGGAATAACAGAACAACTCTTTCTATGTGTAAACTACACTCCATATTTCTAAATGTGTTATCTGGTGACACGAAGAAAATGAATATGCGGAGGAAAGTACAATAGTAGTAGCTACTTACTTATATTATGTAGAATACCTTAGTAAAACGTATGACACATTTATCATAAAACACAACGATATGTCATATGCCAACTTATTGTTTAAGAGTCTCTATCTGCATAAAATAGTATCATAGCCTACTAGACGAGAGTATTTGCATTGTAAATATTGTAAATATGTAGGAAACTACTAGCACAATGCAAATACAACATAACAAACGAAAGGAGCAAGTAAAGTAAAGTACAATATAGAAGGTAATACGAGTAAAATCTCAAATAAAGGAATCCTTTGACATTTTTTACCTTATTTGTTTTTCCCTTTATCAATTTCCCTGCCTTGCTTTCTCCAAACAGAAGAAAGGAATTTATTTTAGAGAGAAAGGTGCAGAGAAAAAGGATAACATTTTTCTGTCGTAGAACATTAACTTGAGGCGCATTACAGCAGCATGTATTTGTAGTAGCCTAAAATATAAATCAACCATTTTTTACCATTGGATTAATTATACTACTTTAGTTTTGAATTTTATACCATTTCAAGGCAGCGGGGGTTTACGCGCACACATTTTATTGTTTACCAGACACCAGAGCCAATATAATATTTTTTATTCTAATACAGATTCATATTATGCAAATCGTATTTCAATTAAGTCCACTTATTTTTTAGTGTTAGAGTTAAATTACATAATTAGAGCAAATTTGTATTGAATTTTCATGAAATCTCAAAAGGACGTAAGGACAGATAATATATCAGGTGTTTCTCGATAAACTCTGCTTGATAAATATTTCACATAATATAATGCAATGAAACATAATATGTACAAATGTAATATCAGAAGCTAACCATGAAACTAAATCAGATAGTATGTAGACCTATATCATGAATCATATCATAACACAACATAACATACAACTTTTACATAGTTACATAGCTTGACTAACTGACTTATTTCCCATTGTTATATAATGTGGCTTTGCTTTGCAAGAATACTTTTGCATTGTACGAGTTATTCTTGCTATATATTGTAGATATTATGTAGCCTGACGCCATAAAACATATTTTGTGTAGCGTCCAGTTAGCAAACTTATTATTGTTCTGTAATTGTATGCATATCTACATAAGGTTTGAAAGTGTAATGGAAATGAGTCTAAGACTGAACTGACTACTCCCTCCAGATAGAGAATAGGAAATAATAATCCCTTGCTGTTGTGTTGGTTTGCGAAACAGAATATCTTTTGGTCTGAGTTCCGTCGGCATTTCTATAATACAGTGGACTACTAAAACTACAACTAGAAGTTAGAACCATGGTTTCCGGCTTTTTCAGCAAGCAACATATATTATGCATGTCAGCCAGCTCTGCCTTCATAGCTAATATATTATTTATGTCCATAAGTATATCTAGTACAGATATGTATCTCCATTCTCCGTGCATGGGTATCAGAACAACATCGTTATGCATCTGGGTATTGTTACCATACAATAATATAATATCCATCCATTCAACTACATCCTTCCCAAGTCGGATTTACTAGAATTGAATAGGATCGATATGGCTTAGCTTCAATCTTTCAACAAATATACATATGAAACACATCCATACACTCTAAACAGCATTCCTCCTTTGTTTTCAAAAACATCTTAGCACACTCACTCAACAAAAACTCTTTTTCTGCTGAGCTCAACCCTTTTCTGCCCCTTTCATCTATTTGAAAAATATTTTGCATACAGTGTGTACACAGAACAGATAAACACTTTTTATACTTAAGCTAAAAGTAAATCCCTTTGGCTTTCTCCAGACATACATATTATGTACCTATTTATTTATTAGAAAGGGCTACAAAATATCTGCAGCATTTCAGAAAATAAAACGCATTTTTAAAATATGATCTAATTAAATCTTAATAATATTGTACTATGTTGTTGGTAATTATATTCCTGATACACAATATAATTTTAATTGGGTGCCTAGATATAATCTATTAAATCTATTTTGAATTAGATCAACAACTTGGTAAGTTTGCAAACGGCAGGCCAGACCAAACGAATGCGAATGTAATGGATACTCAGATAACCAAGGTTTATGTCATAGGCAAAGACCAGACACGAAATTTGTGGCGTGTTTTATTATCTACGATTAATCTGCTTCACTTACGACGGGATTGCTTCTACGAGCAGGTTTGTCAAAAGTGTTTCTGTGAGTGAGTCAAAAATTCCTAAAATGCAATTTTAAAAATTCTAAAATTATTTCGACATCAGTTTTTAACCCTTTAAACCCTTGCAACCTTTTTACAATATTTTGTTATGCAAAATAATTCCCAAAGTTCTAACCATTATTTTTAACATTGTATTTCTGCAATTTGCATTGAAAACATCTAATTAGTGTACAAAATGATATTTTAAAATGCAATGTCTTTAAAAATGACCACGTACTAGTTTCCTAGATATCTTGATCAATGACTAACGTGATTTCTTCACTACATCGTGTATATTATTCTTTTCATGAAGAATGTTGTACACTTACGTAATATTATCTTTATATAGAATTATGAATCTGACTGACTTGAATTTAATTTAATTTCATGCTAACCATCTGAGCCTTGAAATCAATCCGTTGAGAATACATTTCTAGGTCTACATCTACCTAACCTACACAGTACAGCTCGAGAACGAGATTCCTTCCATACAGAATAACATTAAAGGAGGATGCCAACATTGAACAAAGTATCTCCTCAAGTATTGTGATCTAGAAATGTTCATTGAGTTGACTACTCAATCATAAGGGGAACTGAACTGACTCAGTCACAATCACTCACTCTCGTCAGTTCAACGGATCGCAGGGCAAACCACGTCAAAATGAACCTACTTCAATTCCATTATATTCTCATCACGGGAAATCTCATGAAATTATGCGACTTGAGATTCAAGAGATACAATCTCTAACATAGAGATGCATTCTATCTATAAGAATTCGTGCTACAAGGAAGTTTCTACACGTAATGGCTAGTGTCATAATGTAATACATAGAATCGTACCACTACTGAACCTAAATGCGAAACTCGATATAAGACATTATAGCAAGTAGGCAGTAGGTACTAATAAAGGGAAACCTTATTTAGCATTAAAAAATAAAGAAGAATTTTCTTATATTTTAGTCTGAAAAACGCTCATTAGGAATTTCCCACTAATTTAACAGCAATTTATGATATTTTTATCTTTAGCCTTTGAATGTGTCCTTGAAAGAAATATTAAAAAGTTAGACAAAATTGTTTTCATTCATTCATCTTAGTTTTCGTTGGCTAATAAAGTCTTCGCCATCGTTCAGTTAATGGATATAGGGAATTTCCATATTTGGAAAGAATTCCTTACACGCGGGATGAATTGTATGAAAGTGATCTGTAATAGTAAGTTCTGTGAATGAACCTAGAAAATAATAAATTATAGTTTGGATATACAGTCACGGATGTTAACGAACTGATTTCCTTCGTGTAAACTTTGAATTGCATTCCAGAATAAATATCCTTTCCATTACATTGCAAAATGAGTAAGTAACTACTTACTTACTGCACTCTGCATACTAAAATATATGGAATTTTTACTATATGTATTATATATCTACCAGTTTATCCCTATATACTACAAATAGATAATTGCACCTAAATATTTTCTAGCATGCCTAGATATTTAATTTCGCTACCGAAAATTGCTCCGACATAAATACTTCTCTTTCTACACACATACAAACTTACATACAAATCTATTTTATTGAAATATTGAGATACTTCATTTACATTTGAAAATATTTCTCTCCGTGTCTTATTAATTTGATTTGAGTAGCCGAAAGTACAAAAATTCTCGGAAGTAATTATGAAAATTACTCCGCACATATAATTTTGCTTTTGGTCTATTGTAATTGTATTTCTTCTTAAGTAAGGCCAATCTAAATGCCTACGTAGAGTGATATACATACATAATATATGTAATATCATATTAACATACTTCCCTGCATATTTAGGTTAGTTTATAAATAAGTTTGCGTACACTCTCTCTAACTATGTACTTATCGTTAGCTACATTTGTGCATACAGGTAATTTATTCAGGGTTCCTGGAACGTAGCTTAGCAGAAGTTTTGCACATAACAACTATAAATGGGCGTTCCTTCCTGGAAAGCATCAAGTGATCTTATAATGTACATAGCTTTATACTTATGACTAAATAATCAACAAATTTTGCGCATTAAACACACGGCTAACGTAATTTTACAACTTTCACCTTCATCTTCACATAAAACTTTTTCTGCTTTTGCTCCTTGCAAATCATAATTAATCACTTCACAATTTTATTCCATTTGTACTTGCAATTTACGTTACTACTTACATGCCTACTATAGTACAACAGAATTGACTTTTTTGCATATAAAAAAAGAATTATAAATCTATCCAGGACTATTATGTGATAACTGTGCATATGTTCAACTTTTGTGACTTTTCATGCTTTTAAATTACTGTAACTTATTTATTCTCCTCTATTTGTATTAGAGATGGGACTGAGATGGCTATTTTTGTATTTCTCGATCTGAAATCTTCTAATTTCCCGATTGAGATCGCGAATCTTGATTTGAATTTGATCTCATCTCTAATATGAACATAGACGCACGTACCATCAAAAAATTTACAGACGCGTATTTACAAGTAATCCTTGGTGTTTAGTAAAAGCGATTACGTTTCAGGCTCCGGGGGAACATCTTGCAAAAACTGATTTGCTCCAGTTCCTGCAAGCTGGAGAAATTCTGTGCCCTCAACCATGAATTTATTCCCAAATAGTGTAACGTTTGCTTCCAGAAGTTAGCGCAGCCATACGGATACATGCATTCTATACGTACGACAAACATAATCAATGTATGTCGCAATATTGTCCCACAAATGGAATTTGAAGGCTTCCGTCTCCTGCTCTTGCTGTTCTAACTCGCGAATAAATAGAATTGTTTATTCATACAATACAAACTGAATCAATTGGTGTCCCTAGCTAATTTGCATTTATATTACAGTAGGCTACGCATAAAGTAGTAGCAGTGGATATACATTTATAGAATACATACACTAACAAGGGTACTAAACATAAGTTAATTACAAGTTGTATGTATAATAAATAAGTATATGTATTTACGTGTGCATTAAAGCAATTATTGTTTTCTGTCAAAATATATCACGCTAAAAAAATTCTTTTGAAAATTATCTCCTTGCAAAATAAAATAAATGTATTAATTACAGTACTGATAATAACCAGGGTTTCAAAATTGGAATTTTCCTCAACTATCCCGAACTTATTCCATAGCGACGTGTCAAAATATTTACAAAATCCAATTTAGAAAATAAGATAATTGAATTTTGTGCCAAATAATTACTCAGAGTAGTGCAATCTGTAATAATATTTTCTAGACTTCGTCTCCAGGGACTCACTCTTAGACAAAAGTTGGATGCCGAAAACTAATTGTCCACAAATATACCTAATGCATATCTACTACAGGTTCCCATAACCGTATGGCTTTATATCTGTATTGCTATTTATACCACATTTACTCCATTTTCCTTCATATCATCTTTTCTACAGGATATAAAGCAAACTTCTTTATTGGATGGTACCAACTCATAACACGCTTGACCAAAAAACTCTATACCTAATTAGGTGGCTTTATTAAGGAGCTTCCATCCTTTCTGTGAATAATGGATCTGTCGGCGTCTGCAGAATTTGGGGCAAATCACCCGATTGGTCACTGATTTAGGTAAATTTAAAATTTACATCAATTAACTCGTTACTAGACCTATACTGCGCTCCTCCACCTCGATACAAGACACAGGAGCATTAGCCGGGGAAATTAAATTAGTGATCTTCCATATGATCATATCGACTGTATAATAAAACCATTTAATTCATTTCTATTTACATTTTGATTTGTTTCGCTTTTTATAGGGATTCAACATTTTTCTATTATTAAGTAGCTTATCTCCTTTAAGCGAAAGGAGTGTCTGTCTGTCCGTTCGTCTGTCAATGATTATCAATGATGTTCACAATGATTAGAGTCCAGTAGAGAGGTAATCGTTCAATATAGGGATTCTATTATTATTGAGCATCTTATCTCCTTTACGGGAATGGCGTGTCCGTCTGTCTGTCCGTCCGTCAATTATTATCAATGATGTTCACTATTGACAAGCTCCTTTTCTACAACGTTTACGGCGGTTTATTAATCTCGCGTATGCGTGTACCAGTTTGACTAATTAAAACTAACTGCGAAATTTCTTCTCTGAGTGCGTGCTGTTGACCATACGTGCAATATGTAATATCGTATGTTCTCAAGTACAGGTCGACCACGAATACAGATATATATACAGATAAGTATATAGGCACTGAGTCGAGGATTCAGTTAAAGATAAGTCAAAGTCAAGCTCTACTCGAGTAAGCCTTTTCACAGAATATGAATCATAATTTTAAATTACGCGTTATTTTGAAATACTTTTTCTCGGAATTTTGAGAATTTGAATTTATATAATTTGAATTGAATTAATATTCGGTAAAAATTTAATTTAAATGTTGACAAGGACTCCTTACTTAGTCAAGAAAGTACGTTAGCTCCTGTTTCAATTTGACGCGTTATCGCTTATTACGTTATATAGCAGAAGCGTGTAATGTTTTGTGTAACAAAAGAAAAAAGATTCTCTGAGCATTTCCTTTCTCTTATGATTATAAATATAAACTAGATCAGTATGGTTTATATTTAGGTAATCCTATAATGTAATTGGTACATGGATATCTAGCAGATACTTCATATATTATTGTAGGTAGTAGGTATCTACTAATATTTGAATTGATCTCCGGATTATCGAAATTAATTAGGTTGTCCCATTTTATCTTGCCCTCGATTTCCGTCAGAAGGAGATTCCCGAATATGTTTTGAGAATGAGAATCCAAAGAACTGAGTAAATCTTTGTAAATCTTATTTCCGCAATATGTTTTCCATCTTCGGTAGATATTTATTGTCCACACAGTGCACACAGTGCACAGTATCAAGTGAAGGAGCATTTATTGATATATTTAAGATAGAATGGAGAAATATTATGTTTCTGTAAGTGGAGTAAGTAATATGCACGTAATAATATTATTAGATCAGTAAAGTATGGCTTGGCAGTGAGGGGATCTATAAATCTGTCTACATAACACAAGGTAAGTGTAAGTGAACGTGCAGGCCATTCCATGCAGCATGCCAGAGTCCTGGACTTAGAAAAGAGTGTGTCAGGGCAACATTAAATGATTAGATTTAACACCCAGGAGGGACTTGATTTCATTACCGAATGAAGCCTCTGAGTCACATAAAATACTATTGAAACCAGATCACTTCAATTCCTATTGCCCTTTCTCGCCGTCCGTATAGCGCCCCACACTAACACTCTTTTATTCCTACACATCTCACAACCTCCAATTCCATCACATTAAAATTAATTGCTCGAATCTTTTTAACGATATTATCCAGAGAATTCCGCGAGAATAAAAATCCTCCAGCAATCAATAACACCGTGGAGCTGACAATGAAAGAATTTCCCGATTTTCTCATTTCCTACTGCAAACTGCGTGCCACAATTAAATATTACATCTTCATATCGCACGTTTATATAAGAATTTTCCACACAAGGCATAGTGTCTAACACTACTTTTTATTTAACAGCAAAATATTAATTTGTAATGCAAAATATCTAGCACAACTTTTCATTTTTCATTTAGAATGTAAAATTCCTAATACTGCTCTATATAGAGTCTAAGGTGTATACAGCATAAATATACTATTTTGCGACCACGCAAATTATATAGTGACCTGGTAACCTGCTGAATGAGACATGGTACCTTCTATGGCTGAAAAACTTTTACGTAACGTACCTCTAAAAAGGAAAATGGATAAATACGTGGAAATCATGCATGATCACAATACAAACACTGATTTGTATGTAAGGAGAGAAAGGGACACAAAAATCAGCATAATAAATTACGGTGTATTTACAGAGGGATGCAGCCCTCTGAAATCTTTTATAACCCACGAGACTGATTGCGACTCAAAGGGAAAATGGGAATAAATGAGACATTATTTGTATTGCATTGCATTGCATTTCTATCTGCATCAGCGAGCAGGTATACTATAATCTTATACAGTAATAAATAGCAAAGCAAAAAAAAAATCCCAAGAACGTTTGCTTTTGCAACACAATTTTTAAATCCTTCAAATTCCTGCCCTAAAATTTACTTGCAGAAATTTTTCCAAAGTGCAAATCAGTAAATTGTTTCGGAATTGTGAGTTAAATTTACATTTCATGTGAAATTGTTTTGTAAAAGCAGTATGTTGTCAGTTTATAAGGTGTGCATATCTACCCTCTGATTTTTTATATTTACAAAACTTTAGCCATGCACGTCACTACTAGATTTCGATTTATATTTGAACAATTCATTTGCGATTGGCTGAACTGTGCGGGAGACAAGACAACCTGGCGTATTTCCTGATCACAAATCCAGTATGAGTTGACCTAAATTCTTCTCTCCAAATTCATTCCGTCATCACATACAATTCAAATAAAATAAAACATGCATTTCCCACGTTTGCATTGAATATTTAAATTTAGTTCCCACGGTGCTCAAGCATCGATAGGATTTTGCATGAAGCTTGGCCATAATTAAATCCAGACCACCGATCAATACAGTAATACATAATACGATTGTTAGATTTAATTTCATAATCTGGGAATTTAAACATGATAGCATCCCTGTGTTTTGCCAAAATCTCAAGTAACTAAAGAAATCTCTAATTTATTTATTAACAATGGGAAAAGCGCAATGCAAAAAATACAAGGAAAATTGGGACGCATGAATTTAGGTTAGGAAAAACATTGGCGAAATTCCACTTGGTACTCCGTTGTTAAATATTAAAGTTGACAACGGAAACACAATGACAAATTACATACTGCAGTTAATCTGTATGTGGTTGGGAAAACATTGGCGCCTTATAATTAATTCACTATGGTATTAGGTAATGTACTCATCCTCAGCTCAGGTAACGTCCATTATTCATTTTGAACAACCTAACCCTTGAGTTTGTCCTTTGACCGCGTAACTTTCTATTTATTTATGCTGTAGATAATTAATTTTTGATTTGAGTTTTACTTTCTCAAGCTGTATTTCTGTATGTATGCCGCAGGACTTTCCCTTCGTATTGTATTATTGAGAAAGGTCCCAGAAATAAAGGAGTGGGGATTACCTTTTTAAAACAAAGCGGATTGGATGAAGATAAAGTCAGTCACGTTTGAAATACTTTGGTTTGGTTTGCCACTTTATTCTTTGGTTTCGATACTTACAGGAGATGTCTGTGAAAGTTGAGGACAGAGCAGGCCAGAACTGCAAAGGAGGCGGATTTCTTCGGCTGAACTGCAATGCTACTTAAGGTAGGGAATTACAACATTACTGCCAAAATACATGAGGAATATTTGAGAGGCATACAATTGGCAATACAAGTCAGGAACATTCAACTCACTCACACATTCCCTTCTTTTCCTGCTGAAAACCTCAGTTTGGACTGGACAAGATTTTTGGGAAAGGCTCAAAAGGTTTCCACACTCAATACATTTGCAAGTTTCCACGTAGCGATCAGGGTTGTACGCGTTTACAACTTTTGGCATTTTTCCCTCTCCGCCGGAGAAAGGTGGTGAAAATAAAAGGAACGGGATTCCAGCTTCCAAAATAAATGCTCAGAGTTTTTTTTTATTGTAAAATTGAGATTTTCCTAGATTTTCCTTTCATTAACAATCAGAATTCTTATGCTACTGAATGATCTGAAATTATTTTACTTACCAATCTTAATATTATAATTATTCAATACAATGGATCGTAAATGAAAAATAAATGCAGAAATAGATAAAAATAATTGTGTTGTGAAATTTTGACGCAGATCAATATTTTTGAGTACACTTCCCAACCAATTCCTCCAAGTTGTCCCCTGGTGTTTCCTCGGTGGGATAGGGAAAACGGGAATATGGGATTTCCCCCACTACTTAACTACTTATCAACCCTGGTGGCTACAAGGATGGGTAAGTTAAAGTTATGTGTACTTACCCGAAGGTCGGAAGACAATTGTATCCAACTTTAGCTTTCGTCCTGTCCTGGTTCTCGTTAAAAGATTTCCTTCACTTTATTTTTCTTTGGCAACCTCAAGGGAATGACCTGAAAAAATGAGAAGCGTTCAAATGTTACTTTCCGTTTGATTTTTGCAATCTTTAATTTTGGTTTTCTGCTATGCAAATTGTTGTGTGCTTTGCGTACACTATACATATGTATCTGTATATGCTTAAAATGTTATTTTTAGCCCGCCCGAGTGTGCGAGGCTGGCTAATGTAATCGCAATGTCTGTCCGTCCGTGCGTCCGTGCGTCTGTCCGCACGATAACTCAAGAACGCATTGACTTAGGATGATGAAACTTGGTATGCAACATGTCCTTATGATACCTAGATAGCCTATCGTTTTTGACCAAAATCGGTCCACTGGTTCCTGACATATGACTGCTTATACTTTGTCTTCATTTTAATAGAAAATCCCAAAATTGGGGTATTGAAATGTAAAACACTGCTTCCACATTGTCTTCATTTTGATAGTCGTCATAAAATCAACGTTAATGGAAATATTTTATACCGCTTCCACTTAGACATAAATGAACAAGGTATACTATGAAATACATTTTGCTGCTTCTACCAAAATATATCGCCAATATCCATCCTAGAGTCATCCTCTTACATTTGATGGACAAATATTGGTCCTAATAGGTTACCTTAAATATAAAATAGGCAATTCGGGTACAAACAGGGTTCCTCCTATATTTTAAATTGTGATATTGAAATATCAGACACTGCTTCCACGTTATTTTTATTTTGATAGTCAAAATATAGTCTATGGCATATGAAACAAAAGATTCTGCTTCTACGTGAACATGAAAGAAAAAATCATACAATGAAATACATTTGGCTGCTTTTACTTATACATTGATGAATGTATTGTATGAAATATAGTTTGCAGTTTCTATCTAATGATAAATCTTAAGTCGTTCCTTTTACTCAAGATGGATTGCTATGGTGATTATCTTATATATAATAATCAAAATGTGTTTCTATGGTGATTATCTGTATTTAACAGTCAAAATAGATTGCTATGGTGATTATCTTGTATATAATAATCAAGTTGGGTTGTTATAGGGACTATCTTGTATTAGTAATCAAAATTGGTTGTTATATTGATTATCTATGTTTAGTAGACAAAATGGATTGCTATGCTAATTATACACCAAACTATATTTTAAATTAAATTTTGTGAATTGTGCCACGGAAACCCTTGCCTAAACGTTTCAATCTACTGTTTATAAAAATATTTATTACAATTATGCAACATTACACTCACTCGGGCGGGCTGTATATGGTGGCTTGGCAGTTTTTAAATAAGAGCAATGTTGGCCGTTTGCTATGTTGGTGTACGAGATTCGATAAACCAATTGGTTGCCAGTGTATTTGTAAATAGAATAAAAATGTAGCTAGGTACCCACAGTTACAAAATTATAGATAACAAAGCGTAATATGTAAATAAGATAAAGAAAATTTGAATAAGGACGATTTGTGTCCCTGTCCTGCTGTCAATCCGCAGAATTGAATACTCCCTGTTGCTGTTTGGCACATTCACAATTAGGTCACTCTTCTCTTGACGTTGACTGTCGGCCAGTGCAGTGAACGGAGTTTGGCTACTAAATGCTATTCATGAGTATAAATAAATATAAATAAATATAAAATAATAATAGCAACGTAAAAATATTGCCCAGAGTAAGTATTTCTGTATTTCTGTATATCCACTGGAAATAAAAGCTTCTACTCCTTTGCTACCGGTTTAGCACCGGATGTGGTGAAATGTCTGTGGGATTCGCAGTTTGCAGGACAGGAACAAGAAGTGAGACATAATATCCTTAGAACGAACATTCCCATTAAGCTCATGCAGTCAAGACAAGTCAATCTGGTTCGGAAACGAAAACATGAAGAAACTGACGTGCTATTGTAGGACTGAGAATTTCATTTTCGTTTTTTATATTTTTATATTTTTAGATTTCCGCTCCGCCCGCTTTCATCTTTGAAAGGTTATCTCTTTAGGAAAGTATTTTGCAATACTTACTTGTACGTTTATAAGTGCAAGTAAGGTGGAAGGATACCTGCATGGAACCATATAATGAATTATACGTTCTCTTGTGTTGCTTTTAGTGTAAATCGTTATTTTCTGTCGTATAGAGGGATATCCTGCCTTAAGGCCCTTCAGCAATTCCTCCTTTATCCATGTTAACCAAGCTAAGGAATTTTTGATTATTTAATACAGTTTTGATGACAAGTTGTGTACTAACAGAGCAATTACTTTGTGGAGCAATAAATGTTTAAGAATCTGAATGGTTATTGTTTTATAGTATGGAGGCATTAAGTGTGATACAAGCAGGCAAGGCAGTGCAGAGGAATAAAGTGGAACACTTTAGGAATAATGGTGGGTTGCTGTGGCTGTGGCCTCTAAAAGGTTGATGGGATGATGTACTGACTGATGTTAATGTCACATAAAACCTGAAACCAATGTTCAAATGGACAATTAAATCCAACCAATTCAGATAAGCCGGCTAACCCATGCAATTAAATCCATTGCTTTCACTTTCCGTTACAACGCTATTTGTGGGAGGAGTCCGACCATTACTTTATTATTGCCCTTTCCCATCTTTCCCTATGAACGTACCTCTATGTACTTAATTCTTGCACTATTTAAGTACAGTACCCACCCAGTTAGTACTGATTGTGATTGCCACTAACAGTGAGGGGGTGAGACCCTTCGGCATTAAATATATAAAGTAAAAACTGCCAAGCCACTGTATACAGCCCGCCCGAGTGAGTGTATTGCTGCATAATTACGACAAATATCCTTATA
>JAQFYC010000412.1:0-57923 GCA_034694165.1 Tomocerus mixtus
ATAGTTAGTGCGAACGCAATAAGAATTCTTATAAAAATTGTCCTGGAATCAAGGTCGGGTCAAATATGTTGAAATTTACAAGGGTACATGGTACAGAGAACAGATGTAACAAAAGTAATATATGTAGATAAAGGATGTAGAATGTAGATTCTTCATCAGAGAAATCCTGATCTTGTTTTCTCAGGTTTCGTTTGTTATTGTATATGTATTTATATATTGTATGAAAGCTGGATTTTAGATTGAGGTTTTCCCTAAGACTTTCTTTTTCTGAGTAGAAGTAGAGATATGTAGGCTAACATTAACCTACAGGGTATATTTTGTGTTCTACATATTTACGTACTACCTAGTTTCAGTTTCAGTTAGTTGTTTCAATGTGCATAATGTAGTAGTACAGTAGGAGTTTACATGTAACTATAGCATATCTCTTTCCTGCTTACATTTTCTGTATTTCTTCGTTATCTAGGAAAATGATGATAAGTGTATCCAGAGAGAGAAAACCAATGTCTTGAAAAACGGAAAAGATCGATTATGATTTTTTGCTCTGGCTGAGTGCCATAGAATGTTGTAAAGCATATATGCATGTACCTACGTATATGTATGTTGGAGAGCATAAGTTATGCTCCTGGACTGGATGTGACTGCTACTACTGCTACTGCTACCCCTTTAAGCATTCTTCTTCGTCTTCTTTTTGGAGGCTAGCTTAGCTAAGTGTACGTATGTATGTAAGTATAGGTACTACATACTACCGACGACCCATAGAGCTTTAGAGAGGAAGAAGAAGAAATACATGTAGAAAAGGGGAACGCAACGTAATGTAATGTAATGCAATGCTCCCATAACATTATACATACAAATAGAATATCATATACAGTACAGTACAGTACACTTATAAAATAAAACCAAAAAGTGCAAGGGATATTATGGTACACATTGAAAATAGAAAGGGAGAAGTTTATTCTGTCTCTTGCTCTTGGTTTGTATGTTTTGCACTGTGTAGGTATGTATGTACATACTTGTACAGTATATCATTGAAAGAGCTGTGTTAGTTTGCTTAAATGTGTTTCTCAAAGAAATGCAATGTGAAGCGAGCGGGGGAAAAGGAAACGAGGACGAGGAGAGAAAGCAGTTCAGAGTATAGCCCAGCAGTCCAATGAAATATAATGCAAGTTGAACGTAGACTTTTTTCTATGTATGTACTGTAAAGAACAGAATACAGATGTGTATTTGTATATGTATATAGAAACTAGGGTATATATATTTAACTACATTTCAGAATGCTAGCATCCCTTCCTACTATATTTCCATGTAAGAATTTCTACTAAAAAGAGAAAGAAGAGAGGGAACAGCCTTGCTACTTGCAATGTTAAGGATATAGGCACTGAAAGCTAGAGCACTCACAATTGTCGCCCGCTCTTCGTTATTTGTCTCCCTGTAGTCGAAAGAAAGTGAGCCAAAGACAAACCAAGCCAAGGGAACTTTATTTTTCGGAGGACAATATTTTGCACTGTGTACTATTGTACTGTATTGTATTGGACGTCTAAACTAAGCTGAAGTGAAAGTGAACTGTACATTATATGTTTCCATGATACATATGTACTATTTGTGGATCGGTCCTGTTTTGTTTTGTTTCAGTATTTTATTTTTGAGAGGAAGATAGAAGATAGTCGTAGAATTCTTGCTACTCATATCGTGTTACGTAATGTTAGATAATGTTATCCTGGAGTAGAAACAAAAATGGAATGAAATGATAGGATGTAAAATGAAATGCAATCCTTGGCAATGATATGAAAACTGCATAATATTTTGGCATCTGCACGAGTGGGAGAGACAGAACGAAGAAAGGTTCTGGAGAAAGTGAGGGAGGGAAGAGAGTTGGAGAAAGGAGCAAGTAAACTTAACTTGCATAATGAAATGAAGTCGACAAAATGCTTTCTTTTATGCTTCACTTCTGTTCTTATCGGCTATTTTTATTATTCTATTTTTCTGTCGCTCTGTCTTCTGACTCTTTAGTAGCATAGTTCTAGTCCTCATGGAAAATAATGTATACCAAAGCTAAAGAAGGAGTAAACAGACACAACACAAATAAAGTATTTCCTTGTTCTCTTACTTTACTTATGTTCCTTCATAGTTCCGACACAAAGTCTCCAATTTTTCTTTTTAGTCTTAACTAAATACTATATACATACTACATACTACATTTCATGTTCAAGTGTCTCAGTATTTATGCTTTACGTACTTACGTAAGTGAAAGTAGAAAGTAGAGCGGCTTCTATGTACTGCCTACCCTCCCTTGTCTTGTCTTTTGATTATTTTTGCATTTTATGCTTTCTCTCAATTTACTCTGATGATGTAACTGTTTTTCTCTTCTGTTAAAGCTGTTACCTAAGTAGCTATATGTACTTCTGCTAAGAACTATTAAATTGTGTAACGTTATTTTCTCTTCCCTGTTTCCTACTGCCTGATGTGATGTTATGTGATATGATAGGATTCCGAGCCGACGACGAGACGAGCTTTTCTATGTAAATATCCATACCTACCTACTTTATTTGCATTTCTCATCTAGATCTCCTGTATATCTTGCATCAGCATCAGTAGCTTTCATGTAAATATTAATAAGCATATGTACCTATTTGTGTAGACACACTAAATTTCTGAATTTCTCAACGCTTTGTGACTCACAATAAATAAGAGAGAAAACAGACAGATGATAAAGTGCTAAATTCATTGCCACCAATTTCAATCACGAAAATGAATGCTGACTGAGAAATTACTGTTTGTTAGCCTTCGATATTCGATTGGAAGTAGAATGTGAATGTGACTTTTCATTTTTTTTGAGCACAAGCACAACTTTCAATTTAGAAATTCTTTGTGTAGGTTGTATATAGTATTTATAGTTCAGTTCAGTATATGGCCAGGGTGTGTATTGTATTTATAATGTTTGAAAAAGGGGGAAAGTGTAAGTGTACCGTATGTAAACACTCTATTCCATGGTATAGCTACTGTATAATATAGATACAGTGTATATGCTCTTGTTTGCGCTTACGATTACGTTAGTTGGCTATAGGGCATCAATTTTTCCTTGTGTCGTCTTCGGACGTAGATTACAGAAACAGATAAAGATCAATGTTTCTGCTCCCGGGAAACTTAGCAAGAAAGTCAAATTAAATTAAGATTGGATTTACTTTTCTCTTTTTCCTACTCGCATAGTATATTTACTTCGGAATTCTGGCCTGGCCTGGTCTGGCTTTGAGTGATTTATTACAAATCAAACGTATAGCTACCTACAACCTACTTGAGTAATGCTTATTTAAATGCCAGACCAGAGTAGTTTGAGCTTGACATTCCCTGCCAAACTCTGTATATCTTATTTTCATCATCCCTCACTGAGTGATTTTGAGTAGGCTGACGGCATCGAATAACATGGCATGCTTAAGCTTTCCTTTGGCATTTTACTATTTTTATGTCATGTAAGTATTCGATTCAGCACAACTTAACTCAACTACCATTGCGCTTACGTGTACGACTATGACTTCAATAGCTTCATGGGAATTTCAAAAGATGAGATCTTTGATGTTATTTAGGGGCAATCGCTCTCATAGCTAGTTTCGCAAATGTATAAGCGTCTCATTTTTGTATTTATTATTTTTAGTTGTATTGCACTGTTCCCAATTGCCTAATATACTAAACCAAAAAGAAGAGCATACGACTATATTTGTATCATATAAATTAACACGTAGAAACCGTCAACAATATTTAGTCACTAAATGAAACCATAAGTTTTTGCATAATGAAGTTTTTGCAAATGAATGGAATTGTATTAAATGTGAATGCTTTGCAAAATGGGAAAGTAAATAAATCCATGCTTACTAGGCTAACTGAAGTAAATACATGTGCATAATTTATATGTATGTATGTATAATTAACTAATGCTTGATTATTGATATTTATATTGAACTAATAGTTGGGAATACGATAGTCTGGCACGTTAAAACATACTTTACTTATGTTTCTTGCATAATTATTGCTCATCATCCACATAACTATGTCAATGCCTATTATTATATAAGCGTAATCGTAATTATATATAATATTATATTAATATTGTAGGTATAAATATATTTTTAAATTACTAGGAAGGTGGAATGTGACATTTTCCGAACAGCAGAATAAATAGTATTTTTCTTTGGTGAATTGTTCCATTTGGTGATGACAACGAAGAACCATTTTGTCAAGTTAGTTAAGTGCATGGTTATAGGGAAAATTGCTACTCTTTTTGCGACAATTCATAAAGTAGCCACATCGTGCATTTGTAATTTACATAAAAAGGAGGGGGGATAGTAAATATTAGCTGTAAATTGTGTAAAAAGGGATAAAGTAAAAGGTAGGTATACTAGGCACTACAGTATTTCGCGTGTAATGGTAATATTATGCTAACTACCATTATAAATGAAGTAACAATTTATTGTGTAAGATAATTGGATGTATATTTCTGTTTACGTACGTAGGTCCAGCAGTTGGTTAGCGTTAAGGTTGCCTTTGCCTTGAACATTGAATGCTGAAGAAGGACTTTGGTGAAGAGGAGAGCGGAAGGTGTATGTATAGTCGTCTGCTCACTCATCTTCAGTATCTGAAATAGAATCGCGTTTGGGTACTCGAGTTTTTCCGCTCCACTTGGAGAAGCCAAAGCCAAGCGAAAAGAAGTGTATCCTCGCCAGAGCAGGAAATAATGAGTTATAGTGTAAGTAGAAGGAACTTGTTCTTGCCTTAATGTTAAGCAATGAAAAGAAGAGAAAATGAAATGAAAATGAGCGAGCGAGAAGAGGAAAGATGAGCCAGAGCCAAAAACTGAACCTCAGAGAAAACCTAACGACCGCAACGACGGAGGAGAGACATCCTAGGCACACAGAACTAGTTCAGAACCACACAGGAGCCAAAACGAAAATTAAGGAGAAAAACTTAAAAGAGGAGAACTCGGAAGATGAGGCGAACTCTAATATTAGAGTAGGAGGAAATACTATTGAAAGTTCTAATGGAACGGGATCCTCTTCGCCAGGAGTAGCAATAGCAATCGTCGAGACGACTTTCTCTACACCGGTGACAATTCTAGTCAAAACATCGAGGAAAGGCAGCAGCGGCAGTAGTAGCAGTGGGAAAGGTAATAATAATGAGGAAGCGAACTACAACCACAACCACCAACATCATCACAATCACCAAAACCAAAATAGTGGCAGTAGCACTTGTACGAGTTTCCCCAGGAAAACTAAGGAGACCAGGCATCCGAGTCTGGACGAGACATCCACAAAGACGTCGCCGACAAGAGTCTCACTATTCTCCGCCGCCGCTGCCTCCTCAAGAGCCGAGGATGAAACTAATGGTGGTAAGTAAGCCAGATTATTATATTCTATACTTTATTTTATAAGGACACACTTGTCCTGGCTTATTTTTATTCTTCGGATGCTTTCACCTTCTCCATTATTGTATTGTATATATTTCATCCCAGAAAATAAAAATTGCGATACACATTTCTTGGCTATTTCTAATAATATAATAACACAAGGACTCGAAATATACTTTCTCCTGGACACACAAAGCACACAAATCTAATACAAAGCTTGCTATACTACGTGTTTTCTCAGAGACAACTTTTATGACCGTTATAAATAGTTTGTATATGATTCGGCAGGCCATATACATTTAGCTACCAGCAGTTTAAAGCAATATACCCGTATGATTTTGCTTTGTGTCTTGTCTGGTCCTGGCCGGAGAATTAGCGTCAAGCTGAGTCAAAATAGTAATAGCTTTTCTAGTATTTACTCATCTTTACCATTTAGAGATACTTGTAGCAACTATTCCTATAAAGGGACAATAATCTATTGTTAGTTCGTGTTCTGGATTTCGGAGGAACACTACATCCTACTGGGTTGTATTTTCATCGCATTATTGAAGAGCATAAAGGTATATATACCTAGTAGGTATTTCTATTTCCTACTGCCATGTCATTCCATGTCATGTCATGCCATGCCAGTTGAAGTTGTACGTATTTAATGTGTAATTCGCTACCTCTACAGAAAAACTGGAATGTCATCATCTCATCCACATCCACTCTTGTCCTGGCTTGGCATGGCATGGCCGGAATGGATGAATGTCTATGGAAAGCGTTGTGTGGTTTAGTTTTCTAGGTATTGTGTGTGTAGGTGAAAGTGCCCCAGGTTTACCGTTTACAGTTTACCACTTACATCAGCATGAATGTGTAGGTTTTTTCTGGAGCTTGTTTCCTTCATTGTAGTTTGAATACTAGGATTCTAAGCGGACGGACTGAAATGGGAAATGCAAGGAATTTAAGGCAGCTCACTCAATTCCTCTCTTCTGTAGTAAGTAGTAACTACTCATCTTCAGCATGACATACTTAATACTATATACTACCTAATACTACAGAGGGTTCCAATATTAACGTGAAATAGAGTCTTTTGTCCCCATTAACAGCTAAAAATCGAAAAAAATAATGACTTTTTTAGTATTTCGCATGGTAGAGCTGTTTTCTAGTTATTTAGTTATTTTTGTAAAATTAAAGTTGGACAATATATGTATGTACAGTTACATTATTTTGAACCTCCCTGTATTATTATATGCCTAGGCTCTGAATAGACAGCCTATATTAAGTATATTTCGTCATCGTCCGATAAGAATGAGTGAAGGAGTGAAGTTCAGTTCAGTTGGCTAGGGTTTTGTTGAGGGAAAGTGAACTGCCTTACATTTTGGTCTACATCAGCGATGTAGCAACATTCCACGTAAGTACAATGTATTATTGCATAGTCATAGTTTTGTAGGGAAATTATTGGTTGTTACGATACGACAGGGAAACTAAACTACTACACTACTCTGTTACTGTTATGTTATGTTAGCTGAAGTAAAGGAGTAGTGTGATACTTCAAGATTCAATAAAAGAACTCCAAAGCAGGCAATCATTGTTGAACAAGAAATCTGTCCAATTAGATTAATGAGGGAAATAGAAAGAGGGAATTCGAGTAGCTTCGCTGCTCTGCTTTTACTCTTACTCAGTGCCCAAAGTTATAATATACTACTTAATAGTATACCAACTTCTGTAAGACACATTGCGGTAGACATTACTTATAGTATCATTGCAACATTAATATTATTATGTAAGTAATACGTTATACATTGTACCATATGAATCATAAGTTTCGAATATTCATCAAATTGAGACAGATAACTTAATCGTACAAATATTAGAAAGTGTACAAACTTACTACATTGGTTCATTGTGAATTTTTATGCAAAGTTTCAAATTGGCAACTTAATTTGCATATACAACTAGTAGCATAATGACAGTGACATATAGATTTGCAAATTAATAATTTGTGTATAGAATTCAATAAGATATCTTCATATTGTAATTTCAATCAGAATCTCATAAGAATTTCATATGTAGTACTTATCCACATATCATGCATTCAAATGGAATAGTAGGTTTTAATTGACACTATTTTTAAATGCTCAAGCTACTTACCTTAGCTACTTATAACTTGAATAAATACCAAAAATTAAGTGGCACATGGTATTATTATAGGATCGTGGGTATATTTGTTGGACATACTTTGTACAAGATTCTGTGAATGGATGGAAGAAGCTATCGAAAGAAGGGAAATATTTGAATAATAAATTCTAAAGGCTTCATCTCCAAGATTATATAGTGATTAACTTGAGAGTGGAAAGAGTACATACATAATGTATAAACCACTAAAATGATGAACTGAGTGATTGTTCCTATACATTTTAGCACATGGTCTATTCATGAAAGTGTGTAAATAATGGGATATGATATGAAATGAGGGAGGATATTTCACGTAATAGTTGAGTCAAGCCAAGTCAAGTCAGATGAATAGTCGTAGTGAAGTGTAGGTATTTGAGTTTGTAGTGTAGTTCTACTTTCTCCAGATATTATTTAGGTATACTCTTAGTATAGTCAAGGAAAAAGGAACATGTCTTGTTGTAAAGTTGTAGTAATATGGTTGAATAGTCTTCAAGAGGGATATTTGATAGTAAAGTGATACTGTGATAGTGTGGTTATTTTCGTGTGAAGAGCTAGGTATTCTTGTGCTGTAGGTTTTGCAATAAGAAGCTCTTAAGTGGGGATAAGGAGGCTGTTAGAACTCTTGGAGAGATGATAATGTTGATCGAGAAAGTTGATATAGCTTTCATATAGTTTAGTCAGTCCTTTGGTAAGAACTTACGTAAACTTAAATGTACGTAACGTACATACGTATCGAGTGGGAAGAGTAAAGGGAGTCCTGCTCTGCCCTGTCTGCCTTTCCTTGCGAGTAATTCTCCTATGTGAACTGCAAATGTGAAAACTAATTTATCTTGGTCCACTGCTCTTTACGATCTCAACTGACTCCACTTTTCTTCCTTTCCTCCGCTTGTCTTGTACACAATGTATTACTATTTTGGTCCAGGCCATGCCAGGGACATACTTCTGTATTTCTGTACTGTAGTGTACATCCTATCTCAACATACTATTACAAATACGTACCTCAAAAAATATCTACTACTTATACAGACAGACACAAGAAAGACATACAGACCAGAGGCTAACACTTTCTTAACACTCTCTATTCAACCAAATAATCCGAAACGGAGAGTAAACATTCTTTGTGCAGAAAGGAAACTAAATACTTACAAACGTGTACTGAACGCTACAAACTCTACATACATAAATGCATTACCGAACATAGGTACTTATGTATAGGTACGCTTTTGCCACCATATTAGCTATGTAACTTAGGTTGTATTAAGTACCTATTTCAACTCTTAGGATGAAAATTCTTATGCTAAAGCCAATCCAAAGCAATCCAGATCTCTCTCAGCTAAAGCACGGCACGCGGCTCACTCCCAATAACTATGAATGTACATATATAGGTAATAGGCACGGGATATCATGCACGGGCTTCAAATTTTATTTATTTTATTTGCAATTAAGGTAGGATTGTAAAATTCGCAATTTTTGAATTTATTTGCGTATTTTGTGCAATATATCGTATGTGTCACTCTAGAAGCTGTTTGGATTACTAATTTTGCTAACTAAGAATTGGTGTGACTAGGGCATGTATACAAATGTAAGTATCTATCCATATTTCAAAGGTTTCTTTCAGGAATGAGTGTGTAGTTGTAAGTTGTATGTAGCATGACACGGGAAGCCAGCGGTAGCCGTAGTAGTTTTATTTCCCTGGTGATATCCAGTGAATCTACTCATTTGATCTATTATCGGCTTTTAGTAGCTACTACATCCTCCTTGCTGAAATATCTCCAATGTGTGGCATATACTATTTTATAGTGTTTAGTGTTTGGTTTAGACTTGGTTTGGTTTCCTTTACTATTCCATTCTGTAAAGGGAATGAGGAGCTAAGCGTAGAGACTTATTTCGCTCTCGTTCTCTTCTTTTCTTGGTTCGTCGTTGTACGTGCTTTCTCTTCCTGTGGTGGTTGTAGTTGTAGTTTCCTTGGGTTCTTCTGGTTCTGGTTTCGTTTGTTAGCAGCTTTAGCATAAAATTCCCAGTCAGTTTTAACGGCTTTATTTTATAGAATTGGATTCGTAAAAATCGATACACTTGAGAGTTGAGGCATGCTAAGCATTGGCTTTCCTCTACTTTTCTCATCTCATTAAAACCCTAACAGATACACACGTATTTTACAGTTTCAATTTGTAACGGGTCCTTGCCTATCAAAACATAAATGGCTTTCTCCACCGATCTCATCTCACGACCCAACTATAGTTGGTTGATAGGTACTTCGTAAGGTACACTTAAAAATCTTCCATATTTTAATGTTCAAATTGTAGACTGTGGATATGTCAGATGCTAAAGATAAACTTAGTGGAAACGCCAGTCAAGTCAAGTATCCTTCTATCAAATCTCCTCAAAATATCTTCTGCATGTCATTTTATTATATAGTGTTTTTTTTATTATTAAATACTATACACTATAAGATAAAGAATCGAGTTTATATAGTAAGTTAACTGTAGATGAGAAAATAATTTATGTCTAAATGCACCAGAGTCCTTCGTCGACCTTTTCTTTCTTTATTTAGCTTTGCTTTTCCATAGAAGTGAATGTGTACTTCCAAAAGTTTGTTTTGGCAGCTTACTTACTTTACTTTCCCACCGGAAGTTGTTATGAAGTTTGTGTGGTTGTTATAACCGGAGAGATATCTGGGCATAACTTTTCCCTGATTGTATTGTAATAGTTGTATGTATTGATCTTTACATTTACAGTTAGTTTCTTTTGTAACGATGTAAGTATGGCTTACTCTTACATTTACACTCACTTTCAGAAACTACAATTAAAGTTATTTTCAAAATTATACTCTCACAATAGCTAATGCCCTAATACCAATCTATAGTTAATTTGTGTGTATATTTATGATTCTATTGTTTTGATTATTGAGAAGACAGAAACATGCTTGTATAATTATCTGTATGAATTTTACCAATATACTTTTGCTCGCGTATTACTATTATGACGAACCACCATGTGCCAAGTAAATACGGTACGGAACAACTTGCCTTTTCTTTTAACTTAGAAAAACTATGTAATACTTTTACAAATATGTATACCTTAATTTTAAAATTAATGCCATAGAATTTATACAGACTAATTGACTAAAAAATTGGAAAGATTATGTTGAACATGTAAGGGATTGCAAAAAATTGAAAACTACCTATTCAAGTAATACTAGCTTATGAAAGTCTTTACCCTTAGCTTTTATAGCCTCCTAATTTGCTATTTCTTTTTCAGAATGAGACTTATTTACTTAGATATACAAAAAATTCAAACTTTGATATACACAAACCTACAAGCATGTAAAATACACACCTAATAGGTACGCGATATAAATAAATGTGTGTGTTCAATTGCTATTTGTGACCGGCCAGCTTAACTTTTTTGTCATAGCTTCTATTCAGATTGCATTTAGTAGCTACCTGTCTTAACACCAATACTGTGTTCAATTCTCAGCTTAAAAGTTAAGATAAGAGAAATCATTAGCACGTGCAAGTTTAACTTGTGATGTTGGCCAACAACCTACCAAGTCTTAGCACAACTAACCCAGCAACCTAGTGCACGAATGCAGCTGACTTGGGTTGTGACTGCTCTTATTCACATTCCCCAACCACAACTTAAATTATTAAATAATAATAGCTGAATAATAATAAGCCATGGTTCTTTAATGTACGGTTTGTTGAGAAATTACTGTGAAGGAATGTGAAAAGCATTCTCTGTGTTTCTTGAAAATTATCATGCAAATTAACCTTGTAGAGAGGCGAAGCGTTGCGTTGCGTTGTTGATGTCGAATAGCTTAGTTGTAGTCTAGCTGATTACTATAATGCTGAACGGAGCAAGTTGAAGTTGAACTAACGTACGTAAGAGAAAGTTTCATGCTTTGCTAAGAAAGTTTATTTTATTCCTAACTGACTGAACTGAGCTCAGCCCGATTCCTTCATTTATTACTTACAATTATTGTGTTCCTTAAAATTACTACCAAGACCTATTATTGTACCTAATAATAAATATAGGCGTGTACTATTTGTTTTTGTTTACTTACAGTTGAGTAGGTATATGCGTAAAGTAGTGGGGCTATAACTTTTTGCACATTTTCTACAATTGTGTATTTATTGCCTGCCTGCTAAGCAATAAATACTGGGTAGTGTATGAATTAATATGCCACATAAGATCTCAACTATTGGAAAATCTAAAATACTAGGTACGTATTGGTGAAAAACAGGTAGTTTGGTACTTAGATCATCGATAAATTAAACAAAGCTTTCGTACAGCAATATTATCAATGCTAATACTTGATAATACACAATTTATTCTTCAGATCTTGAGTCAGAAGATTCCTAAAGCTAAATTTTTTAGTCGTCCTTGCCTATGCATCACCCTGTCCTAACAATACCATAATGTATTACAAAACCTTATCATATGTGAAATATTAACCTATTATACTAGTAAAAAAAATTATTGGTGAAAAATTGATAGATGTTATGAACGACGACGGATTTACGAAGTCGTTTCAATTAGAATAAAACAAGTTAGATGAATTATACTATAGTGTATATGTGTATTTATTTAGCTCAACTTCATTTCATACATGGTACATTATACAGTATTATGTACTTATTGTTAGTTATGTGTAAATAACAAGGTTCTATATTGTAGGGGAGTGAGTTGTGTCGTAAGTCTAGCCAAAGCCACTGAGACACCCTCACCCAAAGCAAGAGCAAGCCAAGAACCTAGCTTAGCTTGTAGATTGTAGAATTTCTAAAGTTGGAGGACTGAGACAAGGAACGTGAAAAATGAGACATAAAATAAGAAAGGGAGATTGAGTCAACAGGATCAACATTTCACAGTCACAACGAAACGTGCATGGATATATGCTCCTATGTAGACTATGAAGTCTAAGAAAGTCTTTTGGCTTTCCCTCTGAGCTCTAGTAGAGTCTAAAGAACGACTTCTGTCATCATTTTTCTCACCAGAAAATAATAAAGCACATTCATGGAGTCGTAGAAAAATATTCTTACGCCTTTATCCCATCCAGCTCCAGCCGTCTGTCAATACTTGCTGTTGCTACTGCTACTTCCTTTAAATGTATTGATATTGATACAAGCTTGATATTGACTGACTGAAAGCTAAATACATTTAGGTGAACATATTATATATACTACTGCTGTATCCTTTCTTACAGATGTGCTCAAATTCGATCTGTATAATATAACAGATTTTTCAGTTACTATAAATTCAGTGGCCTGGGCTTGGCTGGGCTGGCAAAGAAATGTATGTAATATTTGCATCCCTTATTTTTCGAATCTGCGTTGCAAGTTGAAAAGAAATGATGGCATTTCATATAAACCGTATTTATCGAAATCGCCCTATGGGAAGATATTTCTTACAAAAAGTGTTGGATGATTCTCTCGAATTTAGCTCCTATCTTCTATTCCGACAGATTTCAAATACCCTAGAACTACTACGTTAATATTCAAACTTTAATCTACGTAAAACGTAATGCTGATGCTTTGTAAAAATACATGAATCACCTAATTGATTTCTCTTTATGAAACTTTTCACAATATGTCACGAATGCCATACCTAAGTTTCGAATTCTCCCAAGTTAATACAAAAATGAGTTCACCCTGTAATTTCAATTCCCCAGTGAGCTAATTCGATCAGTACGGCACAGCTCTGAAGTGTAGTAATATGTACATACATATAACAGCATACATACAATTTATTGTATCTTCGATTTTTGACGTTTTTTGGATACACTAGATCAGAAAGGGAGCCGTATATTAAGCATGGTCCTAGAATTGGGCTTCAACATGGAATGCTGGTTTGGTTGGGCTTGGTTTACTATTTTGAATAACATACGAGAGAAAGAATAAAATCGGAGAATTTTTATAAAGCATCCAGTCAAATTTAAAGACTGACACCAAGTAGACAACCTTGACAAGACAACAGTCAAGATTCTTTTTTCCCAATGTTATTAGATTTATTGCATACTCCAGGCCAGGAGTAGTGGTGTAAATAATTTGTGTCTAAAAATTTCTTGAAAGCAAATACATGATTGCCTGACAATTCGTCGACACCTATCGTACATTTCATCCAGCCCACACAGATCATTGACAAACTATGCAAATTGTCTAAAGCCCATACAGATCTTCAGGAGGGATGCAAAATTTTATATAAAATGGTACTATAAGATTATACATACATATCTGTATGTATTTCTTACGATACTGCGTGCCCCTTTTTCATCCACCTACTTATATTTGCATTTAAAAAATTACAATTGCTAATTTTTTTAATGTAAACGGATTACATTAAATCCATATTACGTTTTTGTTTCTGGTTCATCTAGCAATGTGATAAAATATTTTGTAAAAAAGATAAAGTCTCCGGATAATTTGTAATTTACAAATGTATTGTGCATTTCTCACTCTGTACTGTACTGTAGTAATCATGGTTAGTTTACGTCTTCGTAATATATTATTAAAGGTTTTACAGACTTTGCCAAGTTTTTATTTTTTATGGTGGATTGGGTAGGGTTGGGTTGGGATTGCGAGTGTCATAAGGTTTTGTGTAACGGATGAAACATCTGTAATGCTATATGGTACTTTCTTCTCTAGTGTTGGTGCTAGTGTCTAACGATACTATAGTACATTTGATCAAACTTTCTATCAAAAGAATATAAAGTCGACCCAAAAAGAAAGCGTGAGAACTCTAGTTGCCTGGAGAAGGACGTGTTTGCTAACTTTTTGAAACTGTTGTTAATGTGTAAGTCGCTTAGGGAATGTCTGTAGTTTACTTTCGGAAAACAGTCACCGTAGTTTAGTTTTGTGTACACGCAGGCCATATCAGGCCAGACAAGCTAGTAAGTATAGTGGCAAGTCGCAAGTACAACTTACAGAAAGAAAAAGATACTTCATAGACGCTCCTTACCCTGACTTGACTGAAAACTCAAGTTTGGTTCAGCTGTGTGCCATTGCCATTCCAATGCAATGTGGCGAGATGCTCATGTGTATTCTTTTAAACCCCATTCGTATTCCAATTCCACTGCTATTTAACAACTTATTTCTACTTTTGAGATACGTATAGTTATAGATCTAAGATGTAACTACAATATGACCAATATATATTGCATTCACATACCTATACAATGGAAGATGCAATATTACTAGTAAAAATTTGAAAATTCATACGAAAAATTGAGATACTTGTATACGTATAATTTTGTTATTTCAATATGCAATCGTAATTTGCGAATGTTAGTAATGAAAATACAATTACAAGGAATACCATGTAATTTGTAAGTATTTAGTTCTTGGAGGACATTTAAAGGAGTAAATAAAAGCTGCATTGTTAATTCCTATATTATATACGCTTAATAACTTTTATTACTGTGAAAAGACATTATAAATCTTTAATTGACCTACTATACTTAAGTACTTTGAAAAAAAATCCTATTGTTTTCTATTTTTAAGTCGGAGGTGTAGCTGGTATTTTGATTGGCTCAAAACGAACACACATACTCATACAATCTATGAATTAAATATACTGTACAGAATGGCCAACCTTACTGTATCATTTTGTTAGTAAGTAGTAGGACAGGAGCTGTGAATAGCTAACAGCTAAGAGAGATTCTGAAGATAAACCTCTTAACAGAAACAATTATGAATGAAGAAACAAGAGATTTCTCTTTAATTTAAACATTGCATTGGGATTGTGGAACATAATAGTGGATGCCAGAAGTTTAAGTAGCTGTTAGGTATTCGATGTATAAACGCACATGTACAGTAGAGCACAGCAGTATGTAATAAAGTTGGGCTTAGACTAGCATGGTCGGATTATGAATTTTTATGATAGTTAATGGCTCGCTGTGCTTTTGCTTTGAATATTGCTCGCTGTAGTGAAGAATTAGATGTGACATGCATTTATATTTGTTTAAATTGGGAGTATTGTATTATGTTGTGTAATACAATCTATCCTATAGGGTTTATGTGAGATCGTGACAAGTAAAACTTTATTTTCCATGTTATTAAGGATTTGTTTAAGTTGTGTAGTTTTTCTGGTCTGTTTGATATTCTATTCGGTACAGCATGTTACATCTACTATATTTAGTATGTCTGTCCCATAGAAAGTGCGATGTTGGTTTTAGTTTACTGACTGAACGAGTGTGGGTGGTTTGGTTCTATTACATATTTCCTTCCACATACTATCTGTATCTGTAGTCTAAGTAAAGTATATATCATGACAGTTCATATGTGTAGTGGGGTATAAAAGTAATAATATTATGGATAGTTTTACAAGTGTGGAATAGAGAGCTTTATAAAATTGAGAACAAAGTAATGCAGTTTGAAGAGCGGCCTTCACCCAATTATGGAATTTTCTAAATGTGGTTGAAATCGGGAAGAAAAGATTTTTTGTGGCTGTGGAATAATGTCATTGTGTCGGAGCACTTTGGAAACTTTATTGTGCGTCGAGTTGAGTTTGGGCGACTTGGTCGAGACTTGAGAGTCGTTCGGTTGGTTGGTCCGTTGATGGCTATGGCTATGCAATGGAATGGCATAAGAGTACCATAGGATAGAAATACAAGTACAAGTAGAAGTACAAAGGAAATGAGAAAGAGAGATCGAGAGTCGACACAGACTGTGCTTAGCTATTTGATATTGTCATATACGTCTGTATGTTACTGTGTACTGTATGTAGCATGTAGTGCTAGTTTAGTTTAGTGTTCTACACTATGTATACTTATATGTGTATGTATTGTATGATTGTATGACTCTTTGTGTTTGTAGAGAAGGAAGTAGTAGGAAAGAGAAAGCAGTTATTTTGGTTTCTTCTGCTCTATGCCATCACATCACATTGAGTGCCATTCCACTAGACTAGTGTTTCTCCATCCTTCTGTATGGCAGATAGATATAGTGGAAAATAGTATGCATTGTCGTTCTCGGGCGGAACAGGACAACAAAGTGGAAGAGAGCTCAGCCGGAGAAAGTCGGGCTTTGGGGAATTTAATGTAATGAAATGAATACGGAGAGTTATTAAAGTTGATTTTTGGGATTACAAAGTGTAGGCAGTCTGCCCGTTTTGTTTTGTCTTTGTCCATGTAAAGAAAAGTGAAGGAAAGTACTTGAGTGTTTTGTGTGAGTATCCAGTTTTTGTTTAGGAATTTACAACGGATGGATTTATGACTCAGGATATAAGTACTACATATACAGAAGAGAAAGAAAGTTTGAACATTTTTATAAAAGTTTTCAGCTCACTCTCTAATATTTCTACTACATACATAATACACACAGTACCAAACAGTACATTACATTAGGTCGTAGGTATGTATGTACAGTACACTTTATGTTATGTACACAACACAAGGCAAGAACTTTTCCTAGTTTATTTTATTGTAAGAGATTTTTGTATTAGAGTAATGAAACACTTTTTCAAAAGAAAAAACTTTCAAATCCGCCGATTTTCATGTTTTTATCAACTTTCTTTACGAGTTAAGCTCGAAAATTATATTGTTAATACCACTTGGATTTCTATCGTTCATGCCGTGGTACTTACTACTACTTACTATTGTTTTAGTTTGTAGGCGTACGTATCTTTGGCTATTTATCGTACTAACTATTAGAACACGTAAAAATGTTCACTTCTTTTACTCTTTACACAAGCTAAGCAATTAAGTACTTGTAATGCTACTTACGTCTATTATTGTATTCAAGAACACTTTCAAAGCATTGTATCATGGCATGGTGGGAATGAGAAAAAACGTACATGTGCATGCTACATACGTAGGTACGAGTAGCTAACTATTTTAAGTCCTATCGTATCCCCAATGGAAATCTCTCAAGAATTCTGCAGGTTAAATTGGTACATTTTGGTACGGAATGAACCAATAAAGCCAATTAATTTACATTGACTTTTCTGATGAGCAGAAATTATTGAACTTCTCGAAAGTAATCTGAAAAATTCGCCTGTCAGAAATATAATTTGGCTGTTTGGGTAAAATTTTGTACAGAAAAATGTCCCAATTCTCTACAGAAAATTTCTATAGAGGATGTAATGGTATTTTTCAGTTGTTAAGTCTTTATGGAGAATATATGTAGTGCAAAATACACAGAATAGGGTATAACTACCATGTAATAGTAACAAGACTGCACTGAATTGGACTATCTTTAGTTACGTACGCTAGTTAGTTAGTATTGTTGTAGTCAAAGTAGAGTGAGAAGATCCTTAGTTAGAGTAGACATAGATAGTAAGTACACTAATGGTGACTTAACTGTTAAGTTTTCCAGAAATCTAGTTGTATAGAGTATACAGTGTCTGCAGTCTGTAGTAAGCTATAGATAGCTAAACAGACTCTCCCCAACTTCATCCGACCTCAATTCCCTCACATCAAAGATGTAGTTGTAGATTGGACGGGAACTTTGCCGTGAACCGAATTATCATACATTACACAACAACGTGCTTTGTTTTCATTTTCTCCATTGCTTTTGCATTCAAGTTCCAAATTGAACCCAACTGAACAGAACTGAGCGGGAATCGGCTAGGGAAAAGTTAATTGGAAATCCGCCCAAGCAGGCGAATGAATGCAATACAATATGTACTGAGCTCTATATTAGTCTCGTGTATGTACAGTCTAATGTCTAACTAGGATGGTTTGGTATTTCAGAATGTACAGTGTAGTGTAACTATTTCTATTTCTAATGCACATAGATCCTTTCCAGAGAAATACCTTTCTTTGGCTCACTCATTTTATTCTGAAGTGAAATGAGTAGAGTTAAATGCTTGGCTTTCTCTTTCATTGACCCATCTAGGTAGGTACCTTGTCTAGTAGGTATTTATTGGAAGTGTCAATTTAGCAATATAACGCGAATGTGTTTTGTAGTCGGATCGGACTTGGAATTATTTTGTCCTCTCTCTAAGGGCGTTCCCTTGTGCAAGTTGTGCAACCATTAAAACCTCCAATGCATATGAAATTCTAAAACCTAAAGGTCCTCCAAATTCATTAACTTGTTCACCCAAGCGATGGTCACCTCCCGATGGAAGCCACGCTTAATACTTTATAAAGACATAGTAATAATGTAACAGTAGCTATGCATAATATTACTAAAACAGAACAGTGAAATGGCTATGCAAAATCCTAAACAAGGTGAGTTATGTGGAGTGAAAGCTATAAAGAAAACTAGGCAGTGCAGTGCAGTGCATGTAAAAGACGTAAATATTTATAGCATGGCTTTCCGTGGATAGAGTGATGATATGAAAGTTGTCAATATTGTCTCTTATGTAGTGTAATCATTGAATGATGTCTTATTCAGTAGATAGTTATTTTTATGCTTAGCTTAAGGAATAGACATTTCCTCCTCATAAAATAAAAGAACGTAGAAAATAAATACGATAGTAACAAAAGAAAGTCGAGTGACAATAATAAAAAAGTTGCTCTTCTCTTGGCTGTGATTCTCATATGTACATTATTCCATTCTACTGTAGATATTCTGTTCAGTCAGATTCAGATACGTAGTTGAGACAAACTGTGATCTGATGTGATACATATGAGTCACTATTTATTTGAAAAAGTGGATTGGATTGGATGAAATGAAGAAATAAATAGAGTCTAGTGTGTTTTACTTATGCATTGGGAATGGGAATCTATTGGAAAAAAGGTTTAGTTAGTGTTTACTATATATTCATGCATGCACAAGGCTGTGAGGATTTGTTTTCACTTTGTCATTGGATTGGCAATTCATATTTTGGACAAGCTGCTTCCTATTCAATGAGAGTGAAAGGGAACCTATTTAATAGTTTGCTAGAAAACCCGGAAAATAATACACTATCATTCTCTAGGACAAATGGATCGCAAACTCATATTATTTTGACTTTTATCACATCATAGTCCCGAATCACAATCATGTACTACGGAATATAAAAAAGTAATGCCATGGCATGGCATGCCATGCATTCCTATGCTAACTCAAGTGAGCAATGAGATAAATACTGAAAAAGAAGGGAAATGCAATGCAAGGCATGGGGGAAGTGTAGCGTAACTTAACTTCAGCATGAGTCTCTCTTTGTACATACTTATAGTTGCTTTCTTTACCTAAGGTACCTATAAATTACTATGTATCTATATAGAACATACACAGGGTGCATCAGGATCATAGCATCTCTCTGGTGCGCTTACCTAGGAATTGAACGCCCATTTGTAGAGAATACTTCTACTAAAATTTAAAATCTTAAACAATTGTGTCAGGTTTTTCCACTTTCCTGCTTTTCCAATGCGATAAGTACTTGGTAATTTTATTTTGAAATACTTTCATCAAATTATTGTGTCATCCCTTCAGCTTAACTACATTCTTTCATTCTTTTTCCACCACAAAAATGTCAACTTCTTTCATTTTAATGAGACTCGAAAATAATTTAGGCCTGACCTAGTTTTTCTAACAATTGGGCCACTTCTAAACCCTCTGGAAGCACATAAAAGACCATAAGATGTAGATTCACCCTGTACATATCAGAACTAAACTAGTATTATGTAACAACGTAATACGTAATGCATAAAGTTAGTTATGACGTCGTCTTCTCCTTGGATGGAGTAGAAGTAGAGTGAGTTGCTCCAGTAGTTGTAGTAGTTGAGTAAAGAGAAAGGGATTCAGGGCAGACCAAGCCATGCCAGGTCGTGAAAACTAGCATTATAGCCCATATAATGAATATAGTATTGAGACTGAAAGAGGAGTGGATGGAATAAAGTCAGTTAGTACATAGAGGAAGTGTATATTTGAGAGAATAGGATTGCATAAGTAGGAAAGAGTGAATACATACATACTGATGGCATTATATTACATAGTAGTAGATACTTATGTGCCTACTAATACATACATAGACGGAGAAAGAGCCTAGTTTGGTCTGGTTTGGTGAATCGCGAATTTGGCGGTGGCTGTGCCAAATGCCAAATGAACGACTTTATTGATGATGCGATGCACGAATGGCCGTTGGTTGTACGGCTAGCATGGGAATGTCTTTGATTCGTTAATATCAGCACTGATGAGATTAGAATTGAAACTAAAGTCAGAGGAGAAGCTCGATGAAGGAAAAGAATATATCTCCCTATGTCTATGTGATATGCAATGCAATATGTATGTGTATATGTGTTTGGTTGCTTTGCTATTGGTATGTGATGTAAGTTAAGTTGAAGATTGAAGAGAGCAAGAGTAAGTAGGCGCGGTTGCATACATACGTATGAGTACCCTAGTATGTAGCAGAAAAATAGATGCCGGGGAAATTCCGAAAACTAATCTTCCTTCCATGTACGTACTAAGTATCTATGTTTGTATAAAAATCTCTAAAGATCTGTACTGTACATACATAGATAGAGATTCCTTCGTTCACTATGTATGTAGGGATTGTTCCTGTATGTACGTTACTGTTAGTAAGTAATAGTAATGTAGGGAATACTTATTGTTAGCAGAAAAAGAGAGCTACTAAAAATCGGGATACAGATAGATGAGAAAGACGAGTACGAGATGCAATGCATGTAAGTAACTAACTATTTGGTAATCGTGTAGGACGCTTGGCCAGGCCTCGCTTCGTTTGCCATGTCTCTGGGAAGGAAACTATTTTTTTCGAAGCAATTATTGAACTGCTTGAAAAATATTATTATATATCTTCCTTCTTTCGATTTCGATTCTAAAAATGTATTCTCTATCTTTCTCACTTATTGTTAGTTACATCGCAAAAGGTAGTTAGTTAGGGGAATGTAAAGTATAGGTCGTAGATTTCACAAGTTAAACTAAACTTACAGTAGACTGTAATAGTAGATCCTATACATTTTGCTTAGGTTACGATACGTTACGTACAAGAAATAGTTTATCAGTTTGAAATGAGTCCAGAAAGTAAGAATATTTGTAGTCTCCCTTAATCCTCACTCACTACCTTCGACTTCGACGCTAGCTCCACTCTAATTAATTTAATTAAAATCGATTCGTTAAGAGCATCTGAAAGAGGTTCCCTATCCCAAGTATGAAAAAGACTTTCTCGTTCTGGCTCACTTTCCTACTTTCTTTTGTTCGGAGGAGACGATAAATAAACCTCTTGGTTCTATTAATGTCGGCTGTACAGCAAGAAAATTTCTTCAGATTTGTAATCATAAAATTAGAAATTTAAAGGATTGTGCCTGTCGAGAGAATATTCAATTGGGACGGAGGAAGAAAGCAGAGAAAGTATAAGTAAGAATGAAGAAACGCTTTCTCCTTCCGACTTAGGGAAAGTCAAGTCAAGTCAAGTTAACTGTGTTATGCTGTGGTGTGGCATGGCATGGCATTATCGTGTCGCCCGGTATGGCATGGCATGGGACGTCGTACACTTCCTTACTTGATGTTCTTTGGTTCGATGTGTTACGTTACGTTGCGTTGCGTTGGTATGTACCTATTTAGATGGGAATACTGTAATGGGAGGTAGTTTATATAACATAGCACATACATATTATTATTAGTAGTCATTGAGGAAAAAGAGAGTGTGTAAAGAAAAGAAAGTATTCCAGCTAAAGTGCTATGGTATGCTGTGTGTCGCTTGCACGGCAGATTTCATCCGGTGTGGCTTTATTTGAAGCTTGACAATCAGATTGTTCTGCTGAAGACAGTAGTTTTATTTAATGAACAATGAAGGAGGGAACGAAATCAACTGAAAATACAATACACACTACACTACACCCTTTACCCTTATAGAAAGCTCACTTTCTCCATTTTATACCTACACGGTAGATATATATTGCCATGAATAGAGAGAAGTGAGGGGAATTTATTTTATTATGGTAGAAATGGTGAAGTATGCAACTTTCTTGGACCGTCTGGTGAGTCTGGCTTGGCTTGGCTTGCTCTGGCCTTGTTTAAAAGTTTAACTCTTCTATCTTTTCTGGTCATAGCTTTCTCCTTGCTTTCCTGCCTCGTTGTCTTGCTTGTATGTACATAGTACATACAGTAGTATGTATATTTACAAATACTTCCTTGACTTATATAATATTCTTACTACCTATGTATATTATGTACCTATGCACTAGGTACAACCTACCTTTCATTACTCAGTAGTGCCATTCCGACTTCCCAGCTATTTCGTTGATTTACGGAGTTAAAAGAAATTAAAATGAGGAGGATTCCTCTTACTCGGAAACACATTCGAGGACATGAGGTGAGCTTGGCTATGGTTTCCAAGAGCTTGGCATCCCTCCCTACTTTCTATCTATTCTACATACATACTTACGTAACGTTAACGTTAACGGCTAACGTCTATGATATGCAAACATATTTAAGCACTACTGCTCTATTTATGTGCTCTCTATCTATAGAAGTTAAATATAGCTCTTTATGGTATACGTAGAATGTAGAGGCACTTTATTTGACTCTGATGTGAAATGTGTGCACGTGCTATATTAACTCTATAGTGTCATACATACTTTCAGGCTGAGTTTGGCTTTGGCCATAATGTGCAATAGGTGTAGTATGTAGTATGTATGTAGTAGTAATGTTGTAGGTGTAACTATTATTTGCTGCCAAGCTTAGGTTTCTTTGGCATTTATGATCTAAATACTTTCTCTACCGTAGAAGGCATAGCTTTACCATACACACTCCTTTATGACTATCCATTCCACGCACATAACATTGTAAGCTTATTCTACTGCCTCTTTTAGTTCTTGTTTAGTGGTTTTACTTATCTCAATTTCCTCATTAAACTAAAGTTTGGCAGTGAAATGAAAATGCTGAGGATGATGTAGATATGCTAAGTAGACACAGATTTTAGCATAGAGATACTATTTATACTAGGCTGGGAAGCTATACCTAGAAAGTATAATACTGTTTTGTCATGGGCATCGTAAAAGACAAAAGTGTATAATGATGCTAGTGTGAAACTTTTCAAAGTGCCTATCTATGCATCTATCAGGTTTCTGTCAAGCCAAGCCAAGCCAGAGCCAACTTATTCATATGCTTTCCCTTTCATCGCTAATTGTAACTTTGCAAGGAACTCCACTTTCCTCCACTGTCATTTAATTTGTAACATTCTTGAAAAATCTTTTACTTAAGTTCTTCTACTCTACACTAATTCAATTCAGAATTATACAGTCAGCTAATGCAATTAGTTTTAAGAACATATTGAAGTGACAAGTAATTATGCGAATAATAAATATACTTAAATAATGTTAGCTACCTGCATTTCCCTTCCTTAAACCGATCATTCACTCCACTGTGTTATTTACGCAATGACAAAAGGTAGCTATTTGCTTTCACATTAGTCAAGTTGCTTCCTACTTTCTCCTAGCTACAAATCTTAGAGGAGGGGAAAGTTAAATGGTGAATGGTGTAATAAATCTATAAAATTTATTATCGACGATATTAACGAAGGGGAGTCTGGGAAAGATATCCTTTAGTTTATCATTCCAAAGAAGAAGCTCATCTACTACCCACTACACTTCACTAATAAGTTAGCTCAAAAGATAATTAGTGTGAAAGTAAATGTAAATCCCATAAAGACTCAAACTAAAGAGTGAGGCTGAAGCTGAAATTATGTTGATAATATTAGTATTAGTTTAAGGGACAGCTTAACTATATAAGATGAGGGTAAATGCTATGTAGTGAGTGTGACGTTACGCTAAATTATACAGGGAAGAATGATTGTATTTGTAAATGGGAATTATAATTAGGTATTAAAAGGAAGATAAACAAAGCTCCTTGTGAGATAAGATTTTATTAACCTTTAATCTACACGGTAGTTAGTATTTGGAAGGGAAAACTGAATAGAAGTGAAATAGGGAAACACGGGAAGTTTTTAATCGCCTTTGGCGTAATAGTTATGTGGAAACTCTGAAGATTTCAAGTTCTTTGACGAGACTTTGTTTATTGTTACACGTTTAGTTTTCGTTTGTTTGTTTTCCAGGGGAGGAGGCCGGGCCAGAATAAATAGCTACGTACTACTGCGATGTAGATCTAATAGAATGTTGTGTACAAGTAAAACAAAAGGTGCGTACCCAACGGAGTTTTTATTTTTACTCCCGTAAGGAGAGATGAGAAGGCGATGGCATTGCATGCCAGGGGGAAATGAGTGTCAACTAAAAGTACATGACAAACCCTTTATCTCTTTCAGAATTTGAGTGTTTATGAGCTTTTGTTTTATTTGTTGACGCCATGTGCGTACGTATATGTAAATTGAGCTGACTCTGCTTACGTAGTGCAATGTAGTAACGTAGGCTGGAAAAGAAAACGTGAAACTGAAAGAGCTTTCGTTGTAAATTTACGCATGCACAATTTTCCAAAAGAGTAAAGAGCGATATGGCAAATTCCAGGAGAAAGGACAGACAGAGTGTTATTTAGATGTTGTGTTGTGAATTTTGAATGAATGAAAATTATGGAGTGGAGATGCAAAGTGGATTGATACTTTCTTTTCGTTTTTTACACTTAAGAGAATTTGAGGAAGCTGTAACAGAGTGGTGAAGTATGTACGTAGCATTCTACTACGTAGTGCATGCTTATACCTACGTAGAGTAAAAAATATTCCTATCATCATAACGAACAGAAAATGGAGAGTCCTTCTTTTTGTGTCCTCTGTTATATTATAGCTAGCTGCTCATATCTGTATAATACTAAGGCTACATAGATGAACAAGTGTGGAGAAATCTAACTTTAAAATGTAGAGAGTATTTATGAAAGTAATATCGGAGGATGTTAAGTTTGAGAGGATCATAAAATTGGTATGTATCAGTTGACGTGAAGTTTTCATGGAAATCCTCGAGACGACAGATATGGATGAAATATTTGTCTGAAGACACTATTATGCATGCATGTATTGTGTATGGCTATCGCTATGCATATAAGTACAACACTAGTTTGACTTTGCATTGTAACATTGTAAGTTAAGTCAGACTGGCTTCTTGGCTTGAGAATTCATGCTACTTAGGACAACACGTCCATACACAAGACAACATAGTATCTGTAGTAGAGACACAAGTTATACAGCTAGCTACATTATTATTATATGGATGCATGCATACATATACATATAATATAATATGTTGTATTTTATATTGTATGTGCTATGTACAATGCATAATGTATGTCTCTGTGTTAGTCGTGGAGCGAAAAGGAGTTGCGAATGGTAAACTAAGGAAAACGACAGGAATAATGGCACGGATGGGAAAGGAAAAGAAAGCTAACAGAAGAATAGTGAAGAGGAGGAAAGGAAATGCGAGGGAAAGGAACTTAGTCTAACTTACATACTATATCTGTACATACGTAGATTCTACATGCACTTGACTACACTACAGTACACAGATACATTTACTCAGTACACTACACTACATCCTAGAAAAGCAAACGAAGAGTTAAGCAAAGAAAGGAAGCGAATGCAAAGGAAAGTAGAAAAGTGACTATAAAACATAAAGTTGAAAAGCGAAAAGAAAGAAGCGCCGGCGCTTGGGCCGACCCCGACTTCGTTTCTATCTCTAATGTTATACACACACACTCTCTTTCTGTCTGTGTTACTAGTAAATACGTTGTAGGTACCAAAGTATCAATACAGTTATGTTCAGAAACTACTACCCAACCCTTTTTATTTTCACCTAATCTTTCATCGAACCACAATGCAATGCAATTACTTACAACTAATATACACAATCAGCCAGAAAGAGAGTCAGTAGAACTTTGTCTGGCTACGAGTACAATGGTGGTTACAGCTTAATTAATCTGGAGCAAGTTCCATTGGCACATACTACTTATTTCCGTCCACCTTAAGTATATCTGTACTACCAAACATAATCAAACTTATGCTCATTGTGTACTTTCAAAATATATGCTTCTCTATGCGTTTTTGTACTGAAGTTCGTAATTGTTCTCTTGTTAGAAATGCAGTATCATATGTTTTAGCTTGCTAATAAGACTGCTTTCTGAGATGCACCTAATACTTAAATAAATTCCATGGAAAATACTTAGTTTTCATTCTGTTTTCCTTTCATTGAATAAATATTAAATCGACCTAGTCGTAATTAGCGTGATAAAATCCTTAACTGTCTCAGTATGCAATGTATAATAAATATTCCACGATCGTTTCCGTATGAAGTGGTTGGTATATAATGGCATATGATACTACCTTGGAATAGTCCACATTTGATGCTGAGAAAGTTTTGGATCATACCAAATAAATTACAGCAGGGACCAAATTAATCAGTTCACACTGTGCAAAATTGACTATCAGCACATCAACATTTGGTAATTTTATGTGGCTTCTGTATTTAGTTGTGTAAGAATATATACTAGCTTATAGTATTTACAAATAGATTATATAATAGAATGTAGTGAAAGTATCATGACATCATATTTTCGTGCCTCACTGTATGTTCTTCGTACTTGGCTTTTCCATAGTATTGAGAAGCCCTCGTGGTAACGCATGGTATTGTGTCTGTGTTAACCGAGCCAACAATTTCGTCTGCCTATATAGAAGAGAGAAAGTCTCGTCTCGTGTGGACTTGCTTTACATTAGCAAACTTAACTTGCCTGCCATGGCTTAGATACAGTCATACAGTACGTAAAAAGGTACAGTAAGTAGCAAGCTAGTTGAGTTGAGTTCTTGTGTCGCTTGATACAGTTTTCCCTTACTTGAGACTGTGTATTGTATGTAGTCCGATTCGACCCTGCCACGGACCGACTGCTCACTCCCGATTTCGTTTCGTCTTTCGTGTTAAGCTCAACTCAAACTGCAAAGGAAAGCTCCCTTTGCTTTTACTTGCACTCACATTCTAACTCTAACTGAAGTCAGGCCAGGCCACGATACACACAACTAAAAGCGAGGGGCTCACTTCCCTCACTCTCTCACTCACTCAGCCAAACGAATTTCGGATTTTATGGCATGATTTTTCTCCTTCACTTCCAGAACTGACCTACTCCCCAACCAGGACGGTTGTGCACAATTGGCAGCTCACATCACACCACATTGCATTCCCAGCAAACTAAAGCAAAGCATTTACTTACCATTTACCATACTAACACTTCATCTCGCTCTATTCCCATCATAATAATATCTTCTTCGAGAAGAGACGAGACTACTGGAAGAACTGGAACATGTTCTTTTTCTTCACTGCCACAATTATTACTATTGCTGGAGAATTCTTGACTTACTGAGAAAAACAAGTCTCATCTTCTCATCACTCGCTCCAAGTCAAACAAATTACCATTTACCATTTACTCTTTACGCCGGCATTCATTTCACTTTCTCCAGACAGTACAGTGCTAATTTACTTGACATTCATTTAAACAAAGACGAGGGAGAAAGTGCTAACAGAACAAACACTAGAAAATTTCATTTTTCTCCAGAAAAATATACATTCCATTTTGAACTTACTTTCTCCATTACTTGTTAGTTTGCTGTTAATTGAGTTAATTTATTCATCTGACATCTGACCGAAAGATAAATCGAATACTTTCTTTCTCCTGCAATCAAATACAAAATATTTATTGTCTAGAAGTCAAAATTATGTAAAAATTACTTACTACGAAAAGTATAGATTACTTGCTCATTGTATTCAACGATTGTAAATACAAGAAGCAAAAAATCTAGTTATATGTAGCATATAACCGAAATTATCTCAATCAAAAATCATTCCCAATTAACTAATCAAAAATAGATATCACATCTGACCTCAAGTTGCAGTCACCAAGTCAAACTGGTGTTGACAGAGATTTATTTTTGTGTTACCTACGGGAGAAGCTTCTTCTGGGTGATTTAGTGATCTCTACTGAAATTGTCAAGTGTCAAGTTGTCCGTAAAAAAGCAGTCAAAATAGGGAAAGTTAAGAAAAAAGCCGGATCAATGCACATTACGACGGCGGGTAAATCTCATTTTAACATTTTCTAATTATGAATTTTTAATTTTCAGTAGATAAAGCGTGTTTCTCCTGCAAAGAGTAAAAAAAAATAAGTTAAAATGCTATAACCTACTAATATGCATTTGTATAGATTTTCGTTGCTTTTTCAGTGATTTTCTAAAGTTTTATAAGCTCCCGCAATAATTTTCATGTTCCTAATATTTAGTGTTTCTTGTAAAAGTAACTAAAAAATTGGCAAGTTGTTTTTGGCATTGAAACTTGTCATACAAATGTAAAGGTTATAGGACTTTCACCTTGCAAATATGCAAGTTCAATTTGTTGCTAAAAATAGTAAGTGCTTAGTTATACTTCGCAATATAATGAGGAAAGTTGTTGTATTTTGGGATTATTAATGTAAAAGTGCACCTTTGTTTTTCGGGGTAATAACATCATAGCATTAATATTTCATGCAAGTTCAATCTCTAAGGTTTTGTGTTTCTTTGTATTATGTACATAGTAATACTGAATTGGATTGCATTGCATTAGATAGCTATAGTGTTAAAGAGTACATAATTCAGTGAGATAGAAAGGTATTGATCTCTTGTTTGGTTCTATTCACTTGGGTTGAAGTTGAAGTGCGAATTTATTTGCCAAGAGTTAAGTTTGGTTCGGAGGAAAATCCCTCTTTGCTCCGCGTGTTTGTTTTGATTTGTGTTTGGTGGTCGTTTGAGGTGAAGATAGATAAAGGAGATACATAGATATAGATAGGTAGGTTAGGTGTTGGTTACATTTACCGTTTACGTTAGGTTAGAGTTAGGATGATGATGATGATAGTAAGTAAGTAAACAGGTTAGAATCTTAGAATGTAGTTCACTATCTATCTATGTACAGGTTTCTGTTCTGTTTGTGCCATGCTTGCTATTTCCTTCGTCTTTCGTGTTTATTTTATGCTGCGTAACTGAAATTAAATGAACTGAAGCGAACTGTGTTCTTCACCTTTGAGAGTTTAGCTCCTTTCCTTCTATCAATATCAATATCAAGTTGAACACTGAACGACTGAACACAGATTGTTAGTAGAACAGAACACACTCTGCAAATAAATGTCCCCTTCGCTTATACTACTAATTGTAAGACGAATAAAGTATGTTCTTACTTAAATTTTAGAGCTTTAGGTATTTGTGTAGTGTATTTATATTGATGTGTCTGCTTTATAGGATAAAGGAAAGTTTTATTAGATTGCAAGTGTGTATGCACCTAATGCATGTATGCAATTAAATTTTTTACGATTTTGTAATCATATTTGGGATTTTAGTAAGCTAGGCTAAAATAATAGTAGTTTCCTTTAGGTGGAGTCCATTACGGAGCTAAAAATATAGAATTAAGTAGGCAGTAAGTAGTAAACGCATTAGGGGACATTTGGTTCGTTGGTTTTGTACAGTGGATTGGATTAGAACAGTATGTATCAGGACCCTTCTGTGGAACCTTGGAAATGCTAATTCTGTGAATAATTTCACGAAATCTTTGTGCAATTCTTAGTTATATGCATATAAAAAATTAAAAGAAATCCCATTTGTGATTGCTTTGGATTTCTCAGAGAAGGATTCCGTGTTTAATTAGATTGTAGAAAAGTTACATTCACGTATTTTGTATGAAAAAGTTAGGCTTTTAACCTATTTGTTTCGGAAACAAGTGATCATTTTGAAAATGAGAGCCATCCACTCATCAGTAAAATATACGATGCCAATAGTAATAAGGGTTTATATCTATTATAATTAGGGAACATTTAGCTTGAAGTTCAAAACAGTTATAAATAGTTGTGTGTTCTGGGCATCTGAAAGTTTGTAAATCAGTAAAAGAAAGAGGTATATGCACCAAAAGTATTTTGTGAAATTGTTGTTTTGGTTTGCCACTTCTAAGTTTCGAAGGAGGGGTGCTGAAATACGCTGGATAGGATCGAAAGCCCAGAGTGTAGAACCAAGGCAAGCGAAGCCAGTCTTTATTGTTTGTCCATAAAGATGGCTTATAAAAGGTTTACGATTCAGTTATTAACAATAACTACCTGCGAAAAGGAGTTTTACTCTATTGGATCAGAATGTATCGTAATTCTGCAATGGAAGGAAGCAGGGGAGTTTGAGTTGAAGTTGGTTTGGTGTGCGTTTAGAGTTGTAGGTTATAGTAAGGGCGACAAAATATAATTTTAGTGTTACCTCGTCTCGTCATGTCAATAATGTAGTTATATAATAGAATCGTTTTACCCATTTTAGACTTATACTGGTATTAAGAGGATTAGAGAGCTCTTAATGTTATTCGTTCACTTCTCTTCTCTCTCCTTTTCGTGTCATTCCATTCCAAGCAACCGTTTCAGCATTCAATGCATCCATTCCCTATTTCACTCGATAAATAAAAGCAGTATTACAATTACAATAAAATGCAACTATAAATACTATAGTACAGAACAGAAGACCAGACCTTCCAATAAATTCATTCTTAGGAGTACGAAGCGTGAAAGTAATCACGTACAATGCGTTTCCACGTATTAATCATGTCAAGGGGATAGATGCAATTTGTTTGGCGACTTGGCTTGGGCTTCTTTTGACTTTCTCTAATTGTGAGGAGACTGCACTAACATCAGCATCAAAATCAACACGATCAACAATCTGTCTCTCCTAATATAAATTATGTTACATTACATGTAGCACACAGTTACAAATAATATTACTCTGTTGTAACAAACCTAGGTGTTATTTTTGTGTTGTAATTTAAGATTTTCTGGAGCAAATAGAAAAATAAGTAAATAATTATGTTCCAGATAATATTATGCATAGCACCAACATGAATATTTGTATGTGATCGTATATAGAATCTATAGGAGACAAAAGCACAGATAACAAACATTCAGTGAAAGGAGAATATTTATGTAGATTGTAGATTTCTACTGCTACATAAAAGGAGAAGATTTAATCCATATAATATACCTCCCACTAACTTAAGTTCCATTCTATTCTATTGCTAAACTAATTTTTCGACTTGTCGTTAGCAACTGTGCTGTTCAGTTACTGTAATTCAATTAGAGATTAATCCATTACTATTTCAGCCAAAAGGCTTACATCTGCAAATAAATCTAAGTGCCTTTACTTTAATGATCTAGAAAATCTGCGAGCCATCCTTGGAATGGAATATGCATACTTGTTAGCAGTTATCACAGCAAAGGATAGCAATTAGACTTATTGTTAGTCAATGACAGTCATCGTCATCAAGAATCCGAATTTAGTTACTATCTTGCATTTTGACAATGCAATGAGAGGACAGACAGCTATTGGCATTAGTTAGCGTTATCATAGGATTTTATTAAATTGTATATAACCAATAAAGAAGAGATAGTGATAGTGATAGTAGCGAGTCCTTTCAAGAAATGGTTGCCAGCAGAATAAGTTAATTGTGCAAAGAGAAGTTTGAGCTGGATTGGAATTGGAATGAAATTATTATACTGTAATAGGACAAGGAGCGTTTGGCTTAAAAGCAGACATCGTAACATAACATAAGACATGCCAGGCCAGGACAGTTAGACAACATTCTATGAGCGAAAGAAAACAAAAAGTTTTATCACTATCACTATTTCAAATAAATGTATAATATACAGATAGGAAAGGGAAGGAATGAATGAAGGAATGGATTAGAGTACAGTTTCATTTTGGAATGTATTGTGTAGGACATGATTGTAAAATGAATGGGAGCAGTCAGTCCGTCAAGTCAACTCATTTCTAGTTCTACAGTTCTACTCGACTCTCATAGCAGTCAAAGTCAAGCCAACCCAGCTTTTGTTTAGCCCATAGAGAAACTTGACAGATTGAATGGGTTGTTTTATCATTTATTCTGCAAACATTCCCTATTATTCAGACAACATCTATGTATGTACACTATGATAGGACTTGTGTAACATAAGTATTATTTCAAGTATTTATACATACACAATACACGCATATACTTACATAGATCAGCTAGCCATGCGAAACATGTAACATTGTTTCTGATGTGATGTGATGCGATATTCTGATGTTCACTTTTATTATAGTATTATTGTCAGTGTACACTGTACACATGTTTAGAGGATTTGTATTTGTGTGTACTGTGTAAGTATTCCTAAATATTTACTCTTGGGCTTGGGTCCCAATAGCATGCGTTCTCTACATTGCATTTCGAATATCTAGCATCACCTGGTTTACATACATTTTTCTTCCCTTTTCTTAATACCTTACTTCATTTTATGCAATATGTCCCAGATGCATGTACAGAAAAATGTACAGAAAAATGCTATATAAATACATACATTTTTGAACTAGATGTTTCCGGTACATATTGTATAATTTTTTAAGTACTGTAATTTTTATGGTATTACTAATTGCATTTGTTAAATTCTGAAAACTATTGTTTCCAGCCAGAGTGCTTGCTATCTCGTGCTTGAAATTCATGCTAGGCGAGGCCAGATATTTTGAAGAGACTGTATATTATGTATATGTATTGAATTCTATTCTCAAACAATCAAAGACAGACAGTGACACAAGTCAAAGGTGGGACAACATCATATTTTATCTATAGAATGTCCTTTATGCATACATGTGCATAGATTGTTTCTGTTTCTGAGAGATAGAACACGTTTTGCTCGTGGGCAGGCGTATAGGAAGATATATAATACTATATGTCTTGTCATTCTTCATTATTTCTATTTGCTTTCAAATTCCACGATTCCGGGGAATATTGAAAGTTAACTACATAGTAAACCGCAGTATATCCTCACAAAATACATACTAGCGTCTATTTATGTAGTTCACATAATAGAAATGCACTAGCGATTGTGTTTTCTTTAGTCTAGACAAACACAAATAGAAAGCATTGCTCCTTGTATGTACTATTTATAAGTACATAAACAAAGTAGGTTGATACTTACACTGCATTTTACAATTCTCTGTTGTGTAGGGATTTTCTTGTCTTTTGCAAGCTGGAGTGTGCGTATTTATTGTTTGTAAGTATGTAACTGTTTGAGAGATCCTTTTAACGAACTGGAGTTTGTAAAAGTAGTGAGTGAACTGACACTTACACACAATCAGCACTTAACTTGTGTTACTTTAGTTTTAGTGCTGGGATCTTTACCTAGCTAAATGAATGACACGAAAATGGGTTAACGCAGCAATCTGTTTGCTGTTTATGTGGTTTTTATGCCCTCCCGTGCATTGAGTAGCTCGGTAGCTCTCTCCTTTGACTTTTCACCACTTTAACTCAAGGAAAGTGAATAAGTGGAGAGAAAAGGAACAATGAAACGAACAGAGAGTCTCTGCTAATTGATGACAGCTCAATTACCAACATGTCAAATGTCCTCAACTCAAGAAAGACAAGGAACTCGACTTCCTTCCTTCTTACAATTTCTTTTGTTAACAATTCCCGGAAATGTTAGTCAATTATATCATTATCTTTGGAATGCTATGCACATAAATCCAATAGTACACTGAATTTATTCACATTTCTCTAGATTCTCTTCACTAAATCAAATTCCTTAAGTAAATTAGATGAACTGATTGCATTTTCTTTGAACTTTTCTTACCAGATTTATTTTGCCGTAATTTTACTAACTTTGCTGTTTTTTTCACACATTTGACAATAAATATTCATGTTATTGTAACAGCATGTAACGAAAAAAAGGATAATGGTATTTTTGTATAAGAATTACATGTAGATAGGTTGTGTAGATGAAGTTAGTTTCTATACTGTATTTACTGTATAGTTACATTTATTTATGTTTACTTATGTGATATTACATTATGTGAATACATAGCAGTCATTACTGTGTCTTTATGACTTGCATTACATTATTATATTATGTCTGTAGAGATATGGATGGAGACATGCATGTATTTTTGTATATCTACATACTTTGTAAGTAAGCTTAAGTATGTAGTGTAGATATGTGTATTTCTTTCATTCTGTTTCTCTTGGATTTGGTCTTGTTGGTTGGACTGATAAAGGTGAATGGAGAAAATGCCAGTCCCGGTAGTCGTAGTTTTATGGTTCCTATAACCGATCTCATCTGTAATGCCCTTTTTGTGAATGCCAAATTTGGTGGAGAAAGTCTAGAAAGTATATATGGTGGAATTGAGTTGTAGAAACGAAATATTTTGAGGGGAATAGTCGGAGAGTATGGATTTTATTATGTCTCTTTATGGACCAATTTTTCTAGGAAATCCCTCAGGTATGAATATGAATTTGGTATTAGGTTGGAGTTGGCCAGACCAATTTACTATCCAGCCATCCAACTATCCTTCCTGACTAGGTTCAGTTTGGCTGGTAATCGTTCTTTTTCTAAATGGGTCATTTGAGGGAGAATTCTGTGCAAGGTTGAACCTCTCGATTTCTTTTCTTATATTGTGAATATTCTTTTTGCCACTATGTTATTTTAATGGTTTATTGTGTTCACTTAAGTCTTCCTAGTACACTACACTAGCTTTCGCCATTACATTAACATCCATTGTCTTTGTCAGCTCAGGCTTTGCTACTTAAGAAGGAAATGATATTACCTATATAGGTACGGACGTACATTACCTTACATAACATAACATAAAATGCATATCTTAGAAAGACACGTTAGCCTTTTAATAAAGCTAGCATACCTACGCAGGGAAACTTGTTCCCATTCAAACAATGCAAAACACTTAGAGTTTGGGAAAGTTGTTCTGATTGGTTGGTTGGCCAAAATGCTTTCTCTTTAGCTCACAATGAAACGTTTAACTTTTGCTACTGTACTTGCTTAACTTAACCTAACATGCTCTGGCCTGGCCTGGCATGGTTTGGTCTGGCTTGCCCTAGTGAGTTTGATACTTGATACTTTCCTTACTAAGTAGCTCCTTCTTCTTGAGTTTGAGAGCTGATTTGATTCATGAAAGGAATGGAAATCTTAGCGGAGAGCTAAACACTATACTACAATACAGAATACAGCCAAAGCCGAGGATCGTTTAGGAAAGAGTTTATTTTGGCTCAACTCAACTCTACTCTTCTCTAACTCTCCCGGTTTTCAAAAGTTAAAGATTAAGAATGAGAGTTTGGCTTCCCTCCTATGATATATTTATCTATGTACATACAATACAATGTACAGCCCATGCATGTATAGACAAGAAGTGAAAGTGAACTCAACTACAGCACAGTACACTGTACAGACGAGTAGATGATTTGGGCTGTTCATTCACAAGATTCATAACATAACTTTCTGAAAGCGATAAAAGTGTTCTTGTAGCTGGCTGCTCGACCGAGATATTGTGTACTTATTTTAGATTGAGTTGCCTCCTTTTGGTTCACTTAGCAAGAGAGTATCTCGGGACTTCTTGATTCCTTCTCATCGTCAGCTCTCTTTAGACGTGACTCTACTTTCTTCCCTATACAATAAGAACCAACATTCTAGGCTCTATCTGTGCATACATACATAGTTATGAATCTATGATGCTACCTACACCTCATAGGGCTTGTTGAAATTGGAATATATTTGTGCATACATTCGTATGAGTGTATAGTAAGCGGCCTGGCCTTCTCTGGCTGGTTCTGGTTCTACTTTCAGTTTAGTTTCGTCTCCCATGTAAGCAGTAAGTATCTGTATGTACAGTACACCAAAAACCAGTACATGTTATGTTAAGATAGGTAGATATTAGTGAGACTCTGAGAGGAGCAGGAGAAGGAAGCAGTTGAGTTAGAGTTGGAGTTGGAGAAGAGGAACCAAGAATGTATGCTGAATACATGATCTGAGCACAAGTAGAGTAGAACTGAAAGGAAGCTGGATGTAAACTAAACTAACATAACAGAACAGAAGTAACGAATGTAGTAAGAAAGAAGGGAAAGCAAGAGGAAGACAAGACAAGCGAGGAAAGAAGACTATTTCCAGAATCTTGCTAGTGTAGAAGTGAAAGGATGCCCATCGATTAGCCATTTGAATATTTTATTGGTGCTCCTTCGTAGTTACTACGACTATGGCTTTCTCCAAGGGTGTTGGTGTACTGTACTGGGCTGATATGAGTTTCTTTCTTCCTCTTAACTATGTTTATATAAGACTTATACTATTACTTTGTTGGTATTGTACCATCGTAGAATGTGGTGACTCTGCCTCTTCTAGGGAACCGAGTGTGTCTTATAAATATAGAAAATGTATATATAATAATGTGTGTCTGTTGTATATACATTAGACTACATAATACGTACTATTCTGTATTTTGTATACTTACTAATATAAAGAAAAGAGGAACTGAAACTGGTAGTTAGTTAGTTTAGTGGTAGAAATACAGATAGTAGTAGGTAGGTAGTAGGTACATTCTGTGTAGACATCCAGGATAGTAAGAGATGAATTGCCATTGCCTTTCCCTTCTTTCTCAGTTATTCAAGAGTATACATAATGGCTTCCCTTGTCTTCTCTTGATTGTTGTAATAGTAGACATATGAATATAATATGCAGTGTACTGTACGTGGCCTGGTGGTAGAAGAATCCCTTGTACGTAGTGTGGATATATTTACTATACACTTATCATTATCGTACTTATTTAGTATCTTTTAGTATTAGTTATAAGTAAAAAGGTACACTGTGCACGTTAAAAAGATCGGAAGGTATTGTATGTGATGGCATATGATATGATAGCAGTTGGAATATATCCGGCAAGGATTCTCCAAATGAGCCTCCCTTAAGAATAGGATGTGGCATATGAAATGATGATAGGCTTTGGAGATGAGAGACGGACCTTTCGGCGGATACCATATTGTAGACAAAAATTGGATACTATGTCCTCATATTCAATCGAGCGTATTTCTCACACAGTGAGTGCTTTCTATGTGCTTACTCTCTATGAATGTACTAGTACTAGGTTTTAGGAAAAGAGCAAGTCAAAGAACACATCGCAAAGCAACGGTAGATACATAGCTTACCTTGCGTAGTAGTATGTACAGTAGGTACAATCAACCGACAATGAAGAGCTTAAGAAACACACAGGAGATTTACTTACAAATATCATACAGACAAGACAGGCTTTGGATGCCTATATAAACCCACTCCGTACAGTACACAGGAAAAACTTTTCCTTTCTTATTTATTAAATCAGTTCCGTTCGTGTACACTTGACGAGCTCTGATCTTGCTTTTTTTGCGTTGCATAACATGCACATTATGTATGTTGCTTAAAGAAACGGAAGAGCTTTTCTGTTGACTCCATACACTTAACGAGTCTAAATAATTTCATTTTCATGTACGCTACGTTAGTATTAATTAGCATAAAAATTAATGTGTTTAATTCAAAGTATTAGCTTTGTAATGTACAACATTATGGATCTTAATACATATATATTTGTGTATCGGTAATAGTGAATGAAATATTGAGCATTTGTAGGCAAATCCTTATAATGTGGGAAGAACGTAGGAGAATGATTTTGGGAATTACTAAGTACCTAGGTACGTTGCGTTTCTAAATATAAGATCCTTATACCCCAAATATAATATATGCTGCGTGGATTAATGTAAGTCTTCTTTATAAAGACTTATTAATCTTAAGATCAAAACTTCGTTTGATGTAAGCTTGGTACAAATAAATATAATTGAAAATAACTGGTTTAAGTAGGCATTGAAAATCTAATTTATATAGTCCTTTTCTATACTTATAGCGAATAATGTTAGCGAATAGATACTAAATGCAAATTAGTTACCTATACTGTATTCAAAGAAAAATGGGGTTTAAATACTTTATTAAGCTTGAGTGTATAAATAAGTATGCATATACTGTTTGAGATGAACATGCCACGATAATTGGAGAGATTGAGTATACATTTTTTTCGACTGAATTGATTTTTATTGGGATAAACTGAAGAGCAGGATAAGTAGTAATGAAATATCAGTAGTCTCTCAATCAGTGTGGTATAGTGATATGTTTTAGCGGGCCGGGTATGATGTATACATAAGAGAAAGGAATGAAGAGCACACAGTTTAATTTGATAAGACTCATGACTAATTCAATAAATTTTGAGCTTGGAAAGCGGCAAACAATGTCTGACATAACATTCAAATAGAGATAGCGATAGAATAGTCGAGTTGAAGTGAGAGTGTAACTCTAACTCTCGTTTCTGTATGTGTTCTGTTCTCTGTCGGATGCCATTGCCATGCCAAGGAGTTTTATAAGTCAAGTCAAGTCAGTTCAGCTCTGGTCTCCTCCACAGTAGTGTACTCCATAGTGAAGCCAAGCCAGTTTGGCCACATTGAAGAGCTATAAAAAGAACTTTGTTCAGAATTTTTGATGTTCTCAGATAGGGATTTAGATTGAGTTAGACGTTGGTGAAGTTCGACTTGACGAGGGCAATCTCTCCGTTCTCCCTCTCATCGAGCCCATTTTTTTATTTCCTCCTATCTTCGACTCAATTTGCATTCTGCATGCCTTTGAATGTTGAATATAGAATGAGCATGAAAACAAGATGGGCAGAGCAGACCAGACTCGACCTAACCAAACGAACGATAGCATAGCATTATATTTATATAAGTAAGAGTTTATATAGGAGTGAGTGAATGTGGCTGGGTGGCTTGGCTTGGCTCTCGTTGACTGAGTGAGTGAATGGTGATGGTGAAAGTTGAAAGAAAAGAAGTTTTCACCATCCGCCGATGTGACACTTTGATTTCACAACTTTATCTTCCTTGGTTTTCTTTCTTTGCATTGTCCCACTGATGCTCTGGTTGATTTGAGCTTAGATTTACGTACTTACTCCAGTTTGCACTCCGAGACACTAAACTTGTCCTTCCAAACTTACACTCCGAGTTCGAGTCGAACTCGAGTGCAGAGGAGTCTCTCTTGGTTTCCACTTTTTCTTACGTTGTCTTACCCGAATGTGAATATAGTTTCATGGTCCGTCTTGTCTGTTTAGTGTCAGTCTCAGTCCTTCCCTATGTGCAAATCCCACAGCTCATCTCAACTCTATCTACAATGTCGATCTATCTATCCAAGTACTTATGCACTACTACAATGGAGGTACTACCTAACTTATACTTAGCTCTCCAGGTTTTTCATATGCTATTTCCTAAGTTATATTCTTAGATAGTAAGTAAGGAAGAGTTTCTTTCCCCCTTCCCTGTCGTTCAGTCACATATGCTTCCATCCCATCATCACATTTCATTTCATTTCTGCCGTATCATATTACTCCATTCATTCATTTTATAAATGTACACAGTGCATTACTTTCATAATATCTCTATCCAGTGCTATCGCCTATTTATCGCTTTCACTATCACTATCTCTCCATACCTTCGGTTTCCTTATCATATCACACAGTAGAATAGACACGATATTGTTCTTAGACTAACTTCCCAAGGAAAATAACATATTTTCATATAAATCCACATTCTTGGGCTTCATACATAAAAATTTTCCTCTTCAGTTCCCATTCTCTCCTAAATGTCCCTCATTCTTTGCTGTTTTTATTAGTCTTATTATGTATAGGTACAGTTTACTTACTCCCTTACTTATGTTTAGTAGAAGAATGTATGCTCTCTCAGACTGTTTCTAGTGCCTCCCCTGCAAAATTATGGTATGTTATATTTTAAAGGAGTACTTGTATTGTTTGGGAGTGAGAGATTGTCTTGAGACTTCTTGTCTCATATTAGATTATTATAGAATAATAGGGTCGTCCTGTAGACGAGAAAAATCTCAATAATTCTTCACTTTATTTTTAAAAAGTCTCTGTTACGATATGCCTTATGCTCTTCTATTCTCATTTCTTCTGATTACAATACATAGAGTGCCTACTCTATAGTACACCATCGGAACGAACGACCAACTTTTCCAGAAATTGGCAGTGATTCTCATGTTAATTTCATTGCTATTACTATCTCTCTCCTTTACTACTATTCTAGTAGTTGTATTGTTTCGTTCATATTTAAAATCTAGGCTCCTTCTTATCCTTGTGCGGTTATGTAATATGTATATCGATGTAGGTAACTGTATTTTCAAAACCCACGTCATGTCAGAGCTTTTTTTACCGTTTCACCTGAATCTCAGAATGTTCCATTTATTCTATGCATTATGCTAATGTTATGATGAGGAATTTGGAGTGACAATAGCATTGTGATGGTAGTTACAAGAAATGTTCAGATAAAACTACCTAGTGATAGTGATGTACATTGTATAATAATATGAATATAAATTGAAACATGAATTTTATTATTACCTTACGTATATGTACGTACATACCTCTTTATGTAAGAAATCTTTATCTAGAATTCCAATACAGTGACTTGGTTTCAAAATACTGTGCAGCAAATAATCATAATACGAGTAATGATTCCTGTTTTAATGCAATTGCATCTACTTATCTACATATTTAAATGGAGCACCATATCGTAAATAAATACTAGTAAAGGAATTTTTATTTAATCTACCCACCAACCTACCTAATTTTCCCAAAACCGCTAAAGAAGGATTATTTTTTAAGTAGTTATCTCGTCTCCTTATATTTATTGCTTGAGCTATTCACAGATGGATGAACGACTTTGTTGGATTACCTGCTAATAAAGGCTGTCCCTTTTTTGGAAACTTTATTTTGTTACTGTATGTGTAAAGTGAAAGTTTTGGGAGAAAGCTAGGTTGAAGATAACCCTTTGACTAATTTGTAGCGTGTGTCTTGCCTTCTTAGGGAAACTTTTTCACTTTTGTTTTAAGAAGTAATCACGATGACGATGTTTAGCCAAGCCCTGAGTTAAGTAAAGTAACTCTATTCTATGTATAGGAACTTGAGCTGAGTTGACTTGACTTGACCTAAACTTAGACTTTAGACTCTTACGTTAGTTTGCTATAGTTTTCCCTAATAAGAAGGATTTAAGTGTAAAATCTCATTTTGTATTATAAAAGACAAGACGGAACGATTCTAGGCTGGGAAGCAATATAACGCAACATAACATAACTACTATGTATAATCTTTTAAAACTTTTACTGAAGCTGGATAAAAAATTCAAGCGAAGGAAGCAGACTGTGCTATGTGCGTGGTGTCTGTACTCTATTCTGTATTGCATAGTAAAACTGTGGTGGTGTGTGGACCCCTTGTTTCCAAGTTCCATGACTAGGGAGGCTGATTCTGGTTCTGCTGAATTAACTTCAGAAGACACTTTTTCTTATTAATTTTGCAACGCTTTGTGTAGGTAAGAATTAATACAATGTCAGTTAAGCTGGAATATAAATTAGATCATGAATTTGGGTTCCTTTAGTAAGTTTAGCTGTGGAGTCTTCTCGATTGTTTGATGTGTCTTTTAAACACAATTTATTGAGCTTGGTGTCTACCTTCGGTGCTAATTAAACAAGGGATCCTAAGCTTCATCACATCAGCCCCATCCATGCAACCCATTCAAAATAGTCGTCAGCCAGAGCTGGAAACAAATAAGTCCTTTCTCTACACAGATGAGTTCCTACTATATCTTATCACCAAAACTCAACTTATATACTAATTCTAGCTAGTAGTAGCTTAAATTCTAGTAATATTTACTATTAAATATATAAAACCCTGAAAGGGAAAATGCCATAGTAGCGCTCCACAATGAGCACAGTTGCTCAAAATGCTTTCTTGTTCAAGATGGGACGCTCCATGTTACCCCATTAGTGATGCATAGACTGTGTAACATTCCTTACAATTAGGTAGATCAGAGTTGGGAACGAGTTCATTTCAAATTTCACGGACACCACGAAATTTTGTTTTGCCATGTTCTGTACATTAAAATCCGAATGATTTCTTTATGTCCAATGAATAAAATTTTGTTTCATATTATTACAGATTGGTATTTTTCGGTCTGTGTGTTATGTGCATATACAATACAACATAATCATTTAATGAATTAGACGAGTACAGAGTACAGTATGCCACGGCTGGGAACCACATTTAGTAGTAAAACATTTTAGATCCAGATCCAGCCTCTAATATTAAGTTCTCAAGGTAGATATTTAATATGAACTGACTTGAGCTAGAGCTGAAGCCCCGGTCCAGATCCAGAGTTGTGTAACACTGGATGTTATGTACATGGGGAAGAAATGATGGTCTAAATATATGGTAGAAGGATAGCAGAACAGAACGCTTGGATTTAGTTTACAGAGAAGAGCAGAGTAGAAATGATCTCAATGTGTAGAGAGAAAGTCAGATAATCAAGAGAAAGGTTAGCTGTTGTAGTCTGTATTATTTCTCTATATAAGTATAGTAAACTGCCTTACTAGTGTTATGGTAGTGTTAGTGTATTTGTAGTTTGCTTTGCTCGGCTCTTTCTGTTTCATAGAGTAAGCTTTGGACTAAGAGTGGCTAAGGTATGTTGGTTGCTTTTCGGTTTTATTTTATATTTAGGTGAGCACCCGCCCCTTGAGACAGGAGGTACTGAAGCTCGGACTCAAATTAATCTAGTTTTCGAGACCCACACATAAACTATGTACATTGGAAGCACTTTGTGTTGTGTGTGTACTTTTACATATATCCTTACTCCTACACTACTGTACAGCACATACCTACATTAGAGAGATAGAAGAAGAATCCAAATCTATTCTAGTATCCTCATTCATTCTATACAGACAAAGCAAAAGCAAAAACAGCTCTGCTACTAAACTACAATAATGTATGAAATAGCTTCGCTCGGTTTGTTTTTCAGCTTAAATCCTCTGCATACCATATATATACTGTACTGCCTGCTTTCCTCTGGTCTGCTCTCAGTGTATTTATGTGCTTCTACTTGATTTGTAAGTTGTAGTTCTAGCCTTCGTCCATGAATGTGTACTTTTTGGGTGTTTGCTTGGATTTAGGAGGATGTTATGAATGTGGACAATGGATACATAGATCCTCACATCGGATATCTAGCTATTAGAACACAGACAGTACAAAACATTCTCTGTACTCTACTAAAATATATTATTTTGTTCATAAGATATTACATACCCGTTTCAAATTTCAGTCCAGTATGGTAAAAGGAGAAGGAAAGCCGACTTATCGTTTTGGTACACCCGTTAAATGCTACAGCAGTACAGTACACTATACTTAATGAGAACATAAGCCATTGTTACATTAGCAGTGTACATTGGTATGTACACATCGTGTATTGTGCGAACCTAACTAAGCAAGCATGATACATGCGGTAATATGTTTATTATACCTTTATTTACCTTGTACGTACATCAGTACGCAGTAATTATTAATTATTATACATGTCATGGATTTTCTGGCTTCATAATCTAATCTCCCTCATTTTACGTGAATATTCGTCTGCATTAGGGTAAATACAGGTACGCTAATGCATAATTTATTGCTACAACCCTACTACTGGTTCCTTAAATAATGCCTAATGAAATAATATGCTTTATCTCTTATGCTTCGTCACTTTGCTACGGAAATACTTAAATGCTAACTCGCATAAAGAAATATTAATTTTCTGTGGCTGAATTACAATTTTATTATTTATATTCAGTAACTCATCATCATACATGTAAGAAAATGATAACTTTTTAATGTTTAATCTGACAATTATTATCGCAATACCCTAAAAGCGACATTTAAAATGAGACACAAAATAATTAAATTGAAGTACTAACATTTACAGGTGGTTCTTTTTAATGTGGCTGCTAATGCATTTAATACATAATGATGACATTTTCAATGAAATGGGCACCAAGCATGATTATTTTTATGATTAACAATTATTTTATTGTGTTCTAGGTGAGAATGCAGTGTCGACCCCGATAATAAAATTACCCGAGAATTTAGAAGGATTAATCCGTGCAGATCATTTTCCGAGCCAGAGACATCGTTGGAACACTAATGAGGTTAGCTTGCCTTTCACTCTTACGTGTACTAATGTAACTGGTAACGTTAATAATGAACATTTTGAGTATTCTAAGTCGGTAATAGTAGAAACAGAATGTTAAATCTAATTGTAAGTTCATAGTAGTTGTAAATACGAGTTTTATTAGTGTATTGATTGAGGAATAGAATATGTTTGTTCTTTCAATGTTATCTATCTAATATGCATGTATACCTACTAAACTAAACTAACTATAAGTAAAGTAAGTATCTTTATAAGTATCAAGATCACAAAACTGTTCTAATGTTAGTATTAAGTATGTATATAGTAGATAGACTGTAATAATATTAAGGAAGAGAAGACACATCTAGTCTGGAGTGTAGTATTTGTGGAGTGTGTCTCTGTAATTGAGTTTGTCAAGCTGCCAAAGGCTGTGCTTGTGCATTGTGATTCTCTACTATAACTTAACTTATATAGTAAAGTAAGTAGTAAAAGAGTAAGGTAAGTTAGTATAGGACTTGTGTATGTATGTATGCTAACATAACGTTAGTCTAGTGAGTATAGCTAATAAAATATGTAAATATTGGGAATAATTGGGAATTTACGCAACATTGAGAGGGTAATAGTTGCTAAGTATGCTAATTAAGATCATAACCTAGTTTGAATGACTACGGTGAAATGGAATATGTACATGAAGTCTGGAAATGGGTTGGAGGACTGAGCTGGCGTCCTTGTTGATAAATTGTCTGCGGTTATGGGCCGTGTGGGAAATCCAATGCAATCGCTAACTGAGCAGAACAACATCCATGAGCACTGAGCCATCCCCATCACCACCGTCCCATCACTCATTCATGAACGAGTTTTCACTCCGATGTTTAATTCAGCATGCCAATAACCTTTTGCTACTTGTTTTGTAATCTAATCTAATCCGATGGGCATAGTAGATTGGTAGCTATGAAATGTGAATTCTACGGGGTAATAATAAGTGAGACTAAGTGGGCAGTTTGTTTGCGCCGTCATTGTCACTGTACCAATGGAGACTGTGCTTGTACTCTACATACTGTACTGGAGTGGAGAAACGGGTAGTTTACTACTGGATAGGGATAAGCAATACTAAAGGAATGCAGGTTGACTTTACTTACTTAGGACATGGAATAGGAAAAAGAACCGACTATATTGCAATGCAAATGTAATAGTCACGCGGTACCATTAGGCAAATAGACACATAGACAATTACTTTTTGCTTCTCGTTACAAAGGCTAATCATTTCTTTAGTACTGATAAAAATATGTTTAAAAACATTTCTAAATCCGAAAGATTTTTCGAAATATTCCTAAAAAATTCCAAAAATTCCAATGTAAACTGTGGCATCACTACGTATGTACCACTAAACAAAAATTCAACAGAGCAATGTGAAGGGGAAATTATCCATCTATATGGAAATCAGTTTTAGAATTAACCAATTACAGAAAAATATTCCATCGACGCGACTATTTTTAACAAACTTTGGTTTTGTACGGAATTTTGGTAAGCTGATTTTTCCACAAAATAACAAGATTAATCGTAAAATTGTTGAACTAAAAGTACAAATATTAGAGTATTGTCCTCCTACAACGTATTATACTACCCTTTCTAACTTGCTAACCAACTCCGGGTGGTTGGTGTGTAATATTGTTATGTATTTATAGGTAAATGTTGACTTTGAGCCATGCAATGTCTCGGCTGTCTTATTTACCTGACTTGTCTTGACTTTAGGTGAGTGACGATCAGAGTGAAACTGCCACACTTTGGCTTGGCTTGAGCTAACTTAGCTATTGCCATAGTCATCAAGCCAAGTGTTGGTTCGCTCCTTCTCATTCCTAATGCTTTTTAGCGGACACAACTGACGTGCGGACAAAAAGTGATAGAAGTAGGAGGGAAGTGAGAAGGACAGAGTATCCAAGTCAAGTGGCAATCATTAAATATTCATCAATTTCCCCCTTTTTGCAATTCTTTAGTCTGTTTTCTACTTTTTCTCAATTAGGAGTTGTAGAGGAACCTATGCTAGTGCATAGCAGTAAGCCTTAGTAAGTTACCTAGCTAACCCTCACTCTCACTTCATTCTAGGCCCAGGTACTTGATGATTCTTTAACTTTTGGCTAGAGAGCTTTTTTAGTCTCAAGTAACCACTCAAAAGAAAATTAGATCACACTGCGATTTTAGTTGAAGTACATGTAGTCATTCATAGTGCCATAATATTATGAATTTCTTATAAAGCCGGCTAAGCAAAGGCAAAAGGGAAAGCCAAGCATCCGTAGAAATATAGTCTTCGTATCTAGGTTTATTACTACGTAGTTCTAACTATATTTAGCAAAAGGAGCAGCACCTTGCATTTCCATTATAATAACGTTTAGGCAATTCGGATGTATTATGTATGTCTAATACCCTTTCACAGAATATGAATGAAGGAAGGGAAACTGATAATTTGATGTTTATGGCTTCTAGCCAATAGTTTATGGATGGAATCCTTGGAAATGGAGACAAACTAAATAAATTAATATGTAGCTATTGTATCTGTGGATTTTGACACAGGTATTTTTGTCTCATGTAGATTTATTGTTGAATAAATTGCTCCATTTGTGAACATAAAGGTATATTGATTTACTGCCAATTTCCTTAGTGGAAAAATTATGCTCCTTTCCAACATATCATGGAGTGGGCAATTTGTAAAAATTTGCAAGCAAATAAGAAAGCAGCGGAATTGGTTTCTTTTCTCTTACTTACTTACTTACGCTATCGTGACAAAATACCCAGTTTCCTTCAACTTATTTATATTTATTATATATTTTAATAATGAATGAATGCCTTCACGTGAATTTATCGCCATCGAAGTTCTTTCTTGGGCGATTAACAGTTAGGCAGGATAAAATTCATAAAAATGAATGAGTTTTTGTTTAAAACATATACAAGTATAGTATAGTTTTTATGTGTTGTAGTTGTGTGATAGATCGAGACACGTACGTATGGAGAAAGCAGGGGGCTATTAGAAAATGGTAGAGTTGTAGTGCTCTGTAGTTGTTTCTATGTAAGACTGAGTGAGTGAGTTAAAGAAAAATTGTAAGCCGGAGCTAATCACATAAGTAAATCACGAAACAGGAGCATAAATCTATATTAGCCGAGAAAATTGAAAGGCAGTGGAAAAAGGAATGAATATAAAACATGAAACTGTTGGAGTTTGGAAAGGCAGGCCTTATTTCTAGCTCTTGGTGGTATGCTATGCAATTTTCTAAATCTAACTTTCCGTCTTCCTTTTCTTCACACATTGACTCTTGCACTAATGTAGCTAAGTTAAGTAAGTTAGACCAGAGGAGTTGCTAGATAGTAGGCGTAGATTAAGATTAAATAAGAAAGGGAAGGTTGGCTTGGCTTTGGCTTTGGCGAAGAACATCGAAAGCTCTAAGAGCTAAGTTGAGTTGAGGGAAAAGAGCTGACTGACTAAAAGTAGTAATATAATATAAGTAAAGAAAAAAGTCGATCTTCTTCCATAGTTCTATGTAAGTAGAAGAACAGTAAGCTCGTGTTAGACAAGTCAAGTCACCATTATAAATGTAATTTGAAGAATTTTCTCAGATTCTCTCTTCTCTCGCGTCCCTGAACTGAAAGCGACATGACATTCTACAAGCAAGACACGGCGAGCACTTCAATTTGGTTTTTGAAATGGAAATGCTGGCTGGCTCTGGCTGAATGTTACCTATAGTTTAGTTAAGTTAGTGTTAGTAGTTACTTTACGTTATGTTACGTTACTCCACTGGTATGGTATGGAATGTATGTAGTAAATACTAATACTACAAAGTCTCTTTTAAACTTTACAGATTTGAGTTTAGTACGCATTATGTATATAGAAAACTATGTGTATACTATCGCTAATTCCTATTTAGGGAGATGTGAAATATAAATCCGAGCTGACTATAGTGAGAATAGGATAGGATATAAGGATAAGAAGGAACTAAATACCAATCAAGTGAATTGTTTGTTAGAATATGTGAATTTAAACGTGTTCCGTTAAGTGCAGACAGTGAAGTGAAGGAAGTCGTCGGAATATTAAGTTTGAATGTGAAAACTGTAGAGAAAAGAGATGTACACAAGATGAGAGACAGAAGATTTGTGATAGAAAGAGGAGATGGAAGGAGAGAGGCTAATTTAGATAAAATAATGCACAGGCCTAGCCTAGGTAGGCAAATGGAAGTAATCTGAAACCAGAAGGATGCTTTTTTAGTGGCATTAGCGAAACTCTTGGCAAGTTTAGTCGAGTTCAGTTTGAGCAACTTGGAAATATCCAGTTCTAATACCTACCGTCTGCCAAATTCTCCAAGCTCTATCTTTAAGTACACCCTTACATATATAATCTACTTCCTGCCTACTTTATTTTCTCTAATAATACAACTTTTATATCTCTAGGTAGTAGGAGACTAACCTAAATATGCTTATTCTACTTTCACAAAGAGAAAACTATTATTAACGCATACGCAAGTAAGTATTTGATAGCACTGAATAACTAGTTAGTAGTAAGGAAGGATGAAGTAGGCATTAGGCAAGTGTACATATATGTCGTAGATGTACTATTGTACTATATCTTCAAGATTACATATAGGGACACAACAATTTTAGTCAAGCTAATGAATTTTCTGTGTCGGTAATTATAAAAATAACTTTTGATTTTTTATGGGTTCAATTTTTTTTAGATTTTGCGAATTTATTACGTCCAAAATTTTTAAACGTCTTACTTATTTCTTAAAAAATACAAGTATGAATATACTTGAATTTCTTATTTTGCGTTGATTAGCTAAAGACAGTTAAAGAGTGACAAAAATAGGCGCACATTCCTATAAACAAATTGGTTCGTGTGCCTACCTAAAGGATATTGTGTGCCTACCACAGTTATGTAGTAAGTTAGTGCATAGTAGACGGTATTAATTCCTAAGCGATTTGTGTGCCTTCGCGTGGCTTTGGCTTGTCTTGGCTGATGATGTGATTTGAAACGTTGGAGAAAGAATCAGAAACTGTTACAATAACTTGGTACAGATGAGCGAACCTTCCTTTCTTCACTCACTCTGACAAAGTTACAAGACAACCGATGCCATCCAGAATCCAGAGTTGACTTGACTTGGTTTGAGTTGAGGGCCATACCATGATGCGAAGATGTGATGTATTTACGCTTACGGATGCATGTATGTATGTGTTTCTCTAGTAGTTAGAGTAACTCGAATAAGATACACCAACCATGCAACTCCAACAAAACCAGCCAAGCCAAGCCAAGCCACCAAGTTTTTCAACCATATGTTTCCAACAAAAATTCTCGATAGTTTTATTCCCCTTTACGACTTGACAGACTTATAGACTCAAGCACATTGGTTACACCTAGACAAATCTTAGTCAATGAAAACTTTTCCAATATATAGCATCCGGGAAGTTGGGAAAAGTGAGAGTGAGAGCCCTGTAAAGACTGTAATAGTAATGTAATAGTTCCTTTACGCTACGTGTGTATACTTCAGGCCAGGACTTCATCTAACAAAACAGCGATCAATGTCTTTTCAATCGGTGGCTTGTTCAATTTCATTCCTCAATGTACTTTAGGAAGTTAGATTTTACCCATTTCGGTTACCTTGTTAAAAAGTCATTGCTCTACTAACACTTTGAATTTCTAAAGGAATACCTACCACATACTCACTAGATTCAACTTTAATTTAACTTTAACTTCGTTTCCACTTTCGTGTGAAGAAATGTGACACGTTTTGCAAAAGAATGATATTTATTTTCACTTACTACATGAATATGCAATAGGTTCAACATTCAACTTTATTTTAGACCAAATTGTAGTTTCCATAAGTCAAGTCAAAAGGACACGTCTGGGTTCCCAAAACTCATTTATGACCTTCCTAAATGTTGGCTTAGACATTTTGACGCTTTGCAATTTGCCCTATCGTAGAACAAATCTTAGTTTTGCAAAACATTGTATAAAGTATTTACAAATTTAATCACAAGTTGAATGTTTCCTTAATTATATATAGTTAGTTAAGTAGGTACCGGTTATTAATAGCAGTTTTGCTTTACATTACAGTACTAATTGTGATGAATATAGTATAGTAATAGTTTACCTAACCGTTCAATCCATAACTGAAATATCCATAATTAAAATGGTTCAGTGAGCCGAAGTGAGTTAAGACAGTTGCTATTTACTTCTACACATTAGGGTCGTGAAAGATTGATGAGAATGAATTTTAAACATTTATCAAGATACTACATAGGTAATACCTTTTATTGTAGCAAGTAAAGTAGGTAAGTAGATTTAGTTAAAGTTAAAGCAAAATTTAAATGTAGGTTTTACGTAGGCATATTATTTGAAGTGGTTCTACATAGTAGTACTGTTAAAGCCAATGCTTAAAATGTATATGTATCGTACTGTGTAGTGTAGTGTACATTGAATCGAAGTGAAAGCATGATATTGGTTGGTTCTGGCTGGATTGAATTGAATTGCATGTCATATGCTATGATTGCGGTGTGAACGATGAAGGGGGAACCCTGCGTGAGTAAAATAAGATTAGTGAAGGGAATACAAAAAGGCGGTTCGTATTCTTTCTTATTGTTTGTGTACTACTGTAGTAAACGTGTGCAATATTTAGTACTTTGTCTTGGCTTTGGCTGTGCAATACTACTATTCTCACTTTATGTTTAATAGGTATGTGCATAGGTAAATGCTTAGTATCATGTGGGCTTGATACGTAAGATTGATTACATTGATTATTTAATACGTACGTCCTATTTATTTATAGTTTGCTTTCGTTGCGAGTTATTATTGTGACTTTCTGGAGTTTGAGCTATGTACGTCGGTATAGTAAATAAATAAATATGTGTTTATATAAAGGAAATGTCACACCTATCTTTCATCTACAGACATCTTGATTCTCTTAGTGAGCAATTCGGTTAATAAAAGATGCCGTAGTAAATAGTATAAACGTATATATAACTCAAGGACTAACTTTAGCAACAGTCGAGCCAAGTCAAACCAAGTGAACTGAAGTGTCATGTGAGAAAATAATATTGATCAAAATGTAACGTATGGGAGCAATAAGAACTTACTTTTCTTATACAAATACACATTGGCTAAATAGTATACTTGATTAGTATTAGAAGTTCGGCTGGATTGGATTAGGATTCTCTTTCTTCTGATTATGTGTTGTTTCAACATTATTATGTCGTGGGGACTCACAAAATGGAGAAAGGCATTTTCTTCTTCATTTTCCCCGTTTACCTTCATTTTGTTTGGCAAAGCCAAGCCAAAGATTGCACTGGATTGGATTTGGACATCGTATTTGGAGCGGATCCAGTTCAATCAGCCATATAAACACACGTGCACTGTACAGCATAGCTTTCTGGGACTGACCATGGACATGGACACTGTAATATAAAATACACACCCCTTTTACTACTTCTCTATATAACTAAACACCAAAGGCATGCAATCAAATCTAACCTTAGACACGAGACAGTCGGCTCTTTTCATTCCCATTGCATGGCATCCTAAGAATGCATTGCATGCAATCAATCCAAAAATACCTACATTCTTCCTCTCCTCTCCAACCTTTTTAATGATAACAATAGCAAAAAATCGATGTCACATACTTTTCCCTTTTCTGTTATTACGATTCCTCCGTTTCTTTACCATTTACAAATGCCCTACAAATGTACCTAGTTTACTATAGCGCACATTTATACTGATATTACTTAAGCAAATTATATAGGTATGTGCCATAAAGGTATTATAAGACAGATAAGAATATCCATCGTAAGTACTTATGCTGGCTGGAGTAATTTCTATACACATTTGAGTTGTATGGCTATCTGTGTTTCGTTTGATTATTTGTTTTTCCCTTTAACAACTTCATTTTGTTATTTGGGTAAATAGAGCATATTATTTTGTAGATACAAAAATGTAAACACATCCATTATGCTATTATAGGTATACATTAAAATGTCATTGCTATCTACTATTTAATTTCAATATTCACTAGTACGGTAAACGTACAGCCAGGTGATGGGCAAGACAATATTATTACACTTTTTATGTAATATTTATTACCATGTAATCGAGGTACAGAAATTATTTACATAGCAAAATATGGTAAACCATAATATGAAGTTATAATATACACCTACAAACCCAGTCCAGGCTGGTATTTGGTTGCTGAAAGCTATGTTAATAATAAATGGTGCTATGCATATTTAAGGACCGTTTGTTTGACGGACTGGGCGTGCCTGTGTGCGAGAAGAATAAGCGAAAAATAAATTTTTAAATCGTCGAATTTAAATGTTAAAGCATGTATGGAAATGAATAAATATAAGCGCATGAAAATATTTACTAGGTTATGGTTATGTTGTAATAGTATAGCCACATTTAGCTTCTGGAATAATCCCAGATATTATTGTTGGTGCAGCCTTTAATGTGCTTTACAGTCTTATATAGTAAATATAATGGCACACTGACTTATAGTATTACCGTTGTGCTACATTAAACTTTTGCATACAAATTACGTAGGTTCATACCAGGTGTGAAACTTTCTATTTGATGACATAATACGTACTTACTCAATGTTAACTTGAATAAAAGATTAAGGAGTTCATAAAGCATATTTCTGCTACCCGACCCAGACCGATCTTATCTTACATACTTTTTAGCACTTCATAAAGCTTTTTATGCAGACTGAGGCAAACAAATGTTTGATGAAGTTCTTTTGTATAAAATACAATGAGATCTAATTTTTCAATATTATTTGCAATCCAAATGATACTATTTGTACTAATAATTTAAATAATTATATTTCTATTGCATGTAGGTTCTTTAACATTTTGTGGTTTGGTAGTGTATTGAATTTGTATACATGAAGTGAATTTTTGCATTTAGTTTACTTACTTATTACGTAAAAGCTTCATCGGATTGAAGCGTCTGATAAAGAAACTGTAAACCATCGTGCTTTATAATTTCTTTTCCCTGTTATTATGGGATGAAAATTCTATGTCAAAACTACAGTAGGTTATAACCATATTTTATGTACATTTAGAAATATAGTAAGTCTGTAGGATTAAGGCAAGTTTAAACTAATCGTACAATATATTAGAATGAATTATAACTGCAAGTAAAGTTACAATGTTACAAGTGTATAAGTTTATTAGTTTACAGTATATAAACTATAAGCTGCCTGGCCTGCCTGTCTGGGAGCTGCGTAGTCAGTTATATATTATACAACAGGGAGATCTTTGTGAGCTAGTTGTATGCATCTCACACTTTCAACTTGCCTACGTACGTCTATCTATTCAGACTTAGAGTGTACTGTAGATACAAATATAAAGAATCGTGCATTTACGGGGAAATGAAAGTTGCTTTGACTTGCGTTTGTGTAAAATGAAATGGAAATCGCGGAATAAAAGTAAGGACCATACCATAGGATATCAGTAGATGAAGTTAAGTCAACTTGATATAAGTACTATTTACATATCTTATACATACAGTGTGTATATGTGGTTTGGTCTGGTGCTGGTTGTTAGCATACTGAGTTGTTTGAAGTGGGACGGCCGTGAAGATGAGGAAGGATAGTTTAGAGCTGATGTGATGTGATGTGATGCGATGTCTGACAAGGCCAGTCTTATAATAATGCAGTAAGTACAGTAGAGGAGACCAGTCTAGCCCAGTGCTGGTCTGAGCAGACCATTCATATATAATATATTATGTACATAGTAAGTATATCTCCAAAGAATAATATTGTGCATTACATAGACTGAAGAGAAGAGAAAGCACAGACACACGGAGATGAGAGAAAGAAGTTGAGAAGTAGGCGAGGGGCTAAGTCTTGTGAAATCCACGTAATATCTTCTTAGTTCATGCTAAGCTGACAGCTTTTCCGTCTTGAACCCTCCTGCTTAAGTTTCAGGTTTAACTCTGTGAACTTCTTGAGTTACCCACTTTTGACTTTCGGTGACTTCAGCTCTGTCACGCTTGTCTGTAGCTTTTACGTTCTACCTGCTATCCCATTACTTTTATGATGTCTCTCTGCAATTCTCAACTCACACTCACATTGCATTGCTGACTCTCTTCTTCCTTTTCTCTCACTTCATGTCAATTTCTTCCTTTCCCTTCACTTATTGCCTTTACTCTGTCTCTCTAGTCATCCTGTCCATGTCCCTATCCTGTCCCTTTACATGATGTCATCCTCATGTTCTCTACCATACTATACCTAACCTTTTCCTAATATATACACTAAGTACAGAAACACAGTACAGTACACTGCATATCTCAACCTATTTTGTATGGTGACGATGGAACACTTCTCTTTCTTTTCCTTTACTTGTCTTGTCATGTCTCCTCCTTAACTTAAAGAAGGTTAGTAATCTAACAAAGCTAGCTTTTATCTCAAGGTATCCTTCTCTATGTATACATATAAGTTCCTATATAGTAGTAGTTACTTAGTCTTAAGTTGTATTAGGGATGTGTGGGTTAAATGCAATATGTATTCCAATTCAATATATGATATATAGAGTTCTATGGTAAGTATAAGGTTATTTTGGTATAGTATGTATGTAAAGAGTACTTAAAAGGAAGATCTAGTTTAGTGAAGGACGGGAGACACACACCTACATCCACTTACTGCAAATAGACTCACTTTTCATGCACTTGGCACTTCTACAAATTCCAAAGCCATAATAGGACGCGTGGATTTTCTGATAGAAACTTCTTTGATGATGATGAAATATTTTATTCTTCCTAATTTTCCCTGGATTTGTCCAACGTATTTTTGTGGCTTTCTCATCCCGAGCCAAACTAACTCTCCGTTTCCTAAAGCTCACAAATGTTTCCACTTTGGGGCTAACCGCTTGTTCTCACCCACTGTCTTTTATGACAGCGGAATTCATTCCATTTATTCAGCTAGTAGGAAACCGACACTCTAAAGGATATATTTAATAATAGTAGGTACCTATACGTATACATAGTACAACGAAAAGTTCTGATATGATTAGAGAGCTCGATAAAATATACTTTACTCCGCTTCACTTTTCCTTACATTGCCTGGAGCATTTGTTTTATTGAGAATTTTTAGGGGGGCCCTGAGTAAGTTGCGTTTTGCGTTTGAAGGAAATGGTGATAAAATTCTATCATCATTTGTATTAGGATATGTTATAATATAATATAGGTAGATGAGATGGGATTCTTTCTAAGTGCTGTGCATACATATAGTATTGCAGCTTATTTTTGTGTGTATACTGCTGTGAATAAAAAACTGTCAAAGGAAAACTACATTTTTAGATCTCAATTTATAGCCTCTGTTTACTAAATAAGTGTGTGCGTGCGTTCAGAAATTCAGAAAGGAGCAAAAGGGTTAAAAGGGTACTACATTTTGCTTTTTATAAGTTTGAATTTCATTTGCGTTTTGACTGGAGGTCTCTGTGGATTAGAAAGGGGAAAGCGTTTTTTTACCCCTGTGTAAGTTGGAGAAATCAATCTCTTTACGTAAACTACATAAATACATATGTGCATTCTTTGTTATAAGATACATTACTATGCAATATGTATTAAATAACGTATCCAAATATATATGACTTTTAATATTGATTTTCTCCTTTGTATATATTTGTGCTAAGCATGTAATACATATGTGCAAAGGAGGGAGTTCAGTTCAGTGTGAGTGACTGTGGCAGAATTCTTCCAGTGTAACTCTCAGATTTTAGTGTTCTATTAACTGATTGTTAGTTTTTATGGATTCTCAGTAAGTGAACAGTGGACACGTAGAGAGGATGTAATAAAGAGAAATATGAACCACAAACCGCTGTGAAAACTCCCAGTTTGATGTACCTTTGGCCATTATCAAGTCTTTATGTAAATGTAATATGCTCAGATGACAACGTCTGGATTTGTGACGAAAGTGCTTATATTATTACCTACAAAATACTTTTTAGTTTGCTCTATAAGAAGTATTAATATTATAACTGTTCTGTTAATGTCTTCAGGGTTATAGGCTTGAAAAGGGCTACATTAGATTTTGGCTGTTGGGCGAGGTCAAATAACAACACTAGTAGCTTTCTACTCTTGCTAGTTGGGCATTTTGATATTTATTTACTGTGGGCACACATTATATGTACAATACATACTAGAGTAAAATATGTTCTTAGATATAGGCAGTATGCTTGTTAGTATATTGGTCTTGGTCATATGTACACAGTGCCACGGTGCAATGGTACCCCAATTTTGCCATTTGGATTTTGACAAAGCTAAACAAATACAGGGAACTTGCAATCTACATAAAAGTGGTATTAACTTTTTAATTATAATCCAGTTTAATTTAATGCAATACTTTTAAGACCAAAAATTGGCGAATTTTAATAAATATTTAAGTGACATACTCAATTCTTTCTGGTGAAATATAGGACATTAAAAATTGTACATCGATGCAACGAATTTCGAATTAGTGACAAATGGGAATATCATGCCAATGTACAATGCCTCAGTCTCCCATTCCTGCCTGGTGGCACTGTGTGCCTATAATACATATATATGTAGGTAAATATATATTCGTTTAGACAGATATGTATCTACAGTGAGGTTGTTTATTAGTACGTGTGATAGTTTACTATTTTATGAGATTTTGATACAGTACTCTAGTTGTTTAAGCTTTTTTGTTTTTTGGCTATTCTTACTTTTAGTTGAACAACATTGTCTAGACTATTTTGTATATAGTTATATTGAAGATATATGTACTACCTAGTTGTATGTACTCACTAACAAGACTACTCGTACTATTGCTAGAGAAAAAACCAAAATTGAAACTTTATATCACATTTGAATTGTGATGTGACGTGTTTGATATAATCGTAATCCAATTGCCCTGAAAGGTTCTCCTGTTTTATTCTCCCCATATTACACATTTAGTAGTTGCATGCTAGAAACTCATGCTTTTTTCTTTGCCAATCTTATTCTGTTCTGTGTGAGGCAGAGAATATGTATGTACACAATTCACATATTGTACATAAAACCACAACTAAATTATATACTACCTTTGTTTTTCCTACACTACAAAATAACAAAGAACAATAAGCTTCTTTCTGTTCTGGCTTGCCTGTCCGGTAGTGGTTTGGTTTGGTTTGGTTTGGTGTGCTGCCTATAAATGTACTTACTTAGGTAGTTAGGTTGTTAGTTAGGATTAGGATTACCTTCTCCCATATATTTTCTAAGAGTTATGTTTGTGTTGTAGTTTTCCTATCTGGCACCTTTTATTTCTTTCAATGTCAATCTTGTAGCTGAACTCATTTACCTTTTTTATGATTTTCCGTATCAGTGCGCCCGCCTACTGCAAATCTACCCTTTTCGTGTCTGAATTGCGTAACTCGGCTTTTCTTGTTCACTCCTTCCAGATTTTTTATCAATTATTATTTGCCCTGCCAGTAATGAGGCAATTTACTAACTTATGATATTGCAATTTTTAAAAGTACATTTCATGATGGAAATACTACAATTAGAGATTTAACATTCATACTACAAATTGTCTTAGTGAAGGTCACTCATTTTCCTGAGAAAGTTGCTATTAAAAACATACCTAAAATTAAGTAAGTACTATAAAAAACTGCCAAGCCACTGTATACAGCCCGCCCGAGTGAGTGTATTGCTGCATAATTACGACAAATATCCTTATA